>JAJTUV010002644.1:0-144110 GCA_021653895.1 Mastomys natalensis | reverse complement strand
CTTTTTCCATGTAGAGCCATTGGAAAGGACTTACCATACTCAGAGAATATGTTCCCACATATAGCCATTGATCTTGGGCCATGTTACTGTCAAAGAAGGGACATTCAAGCTTTCTAGCATTCATACTCTCACAAAGAACACACCCATCTCTGGATCATACAAAGTCTGTACCGGAAATCTCAGCAGATTCTGGAACTGGAAACTAAGCCCCAGTAGGGGTGATTTTTATATTTTTCCAGCCTGGTTAAGCCCCTATGGCTTACTTGCTGGGGTTACAGGCATCAGTCACCATATCTAGCATCTTTTCTCTTAGTCAAGATAACAGAACTTGTCTAAATTGTTCAGTAAAACTGAGGTTGCCAATAATTCCCAGACCTTCTGCGTCAGGCTCTTTACTAACTAATGTCAAGCAACCAGCTGAGAAACAGGTAGGAGAATTTCCCCGGTTCAAGGCTAACCTGATCTACACAGAGTTCTAGGTTTGTTTCAAAAGTCTCTTATGTTTTGTTCTACCAGATTGTTGAGAGCCCAATGTTGTCACTATTGGTCTGTTTCTTCTTCCTTCCTGTGACAGATTTGGGAGGAGGACCATGATATCCTCAGACAAGAGGGCTTGGATACCACCACACCTGGTTGCAATACTAATTGTTTAAAATCGGAGTATTGGACATTGAACAATCCAGTTATTTTTTCTTCCTTTTAGTCTTAGTACTATCTTAAATAAGCAGTCTTATTTGTACAAAATATTTCTAAGAATGACCCATGTGATCCCAAATTGTCCATTTGAAATTGTACCAGTTGACCTGATAGATTCTGTGCTACATAAGTAAATATGGTTTATTTATACATTTTTCTTAAAATAAATGATAAGAATCAGTGTGGTTCTTGCCCTTATAAAAAGGGGTAGAGAGAACAACAAGAAAAATGACCCTAAGTGATGAAGCCCAAAGGCAGTAGGGCTTTTGGATCCAAGGTCACATTACTTTAAAGCAGAGAGACCCCTAAGACTGCTTGATTAGACCTTCGCTGAGATCACTGGTTTAAGACCTGACCTGAGACTGCATGTCTCCCAGACCAGCATTGAGACTGCATCTCTCTCAGACGACAAAGGTAATCCAGATGGACTTTTCTACCTCTGAGAGGCAAATTTAACAATGAATAAACAAAATGTTCAAGGGCACAATGACAGACCTTCAGAAAAGACCCTTAAAGGGTTTTGAAACAGTGACCTACAGCAAGGATTGCATAAAAGTAGCCATTAGGTTCTTGGAAACCATTGGGGGAGGAATACCTGGAGTCTAGGCCCATCCTCTCCTTCAGTTATGGAAATCTACCCTGTTGTGGGAGATGTTTAAATCTTGCTTCAATCTTGCTTTTCTTAATTAGCTGCTGTGTTCCCGACTAGCCTAGGCCTGCGGCTATGAGGCAGCGGCCATACCACCACTGCTCAGCTAGGGTGATCTGCTCAGGCAGTCAGACACCAGCCCTGCCACTTACAAGATGCCAGCGTGGGAGATGGCTCTGCCAATCTTCCATGCTGTCTCCGCAAGGCTGGGCATTGCCCAGACCATCCTGCCATCCACGGGCCCTGTAGGAAAATGAGACTCTAATGCTTAAATATTAATCAAAGGCTTTATATATGCCCATACATTAGAGGTGTAACCCAATATCCAATGTAGATATACCAACTACTTTTGACTGCTAGAGACACATACACATCCGCTTCCATGTTCCCCTCTCTCTGGTCTCTCTCCTCTAACTCTTCCTCTTCCTTCTCCTCTTCCTCTCCTTACTTCTCCTCTTCCTCTCCTTACTCCTCCCACCTTAGCTCCTCCTATACCACCCAGCAAAACATGAGGAAATTTTAGAAGGCTAGATGTCTTTTATACAGAAAGCAATAAAAATACAAGCAGATAACAAGCAAAAACATTGCCTAATGCCACAGAATGATACAATGGAGTCATCTTTCATATGAGTGACCCAAATAGTCTTGTCAGATGTTTACAGAGTTTGCTTTCATGTCATGCTTTTAATCTCCTTACGAGGAGTAGGTACATTATAATTTATTATTAAAAAATCCAAATAAAACCCAGAACTAACTTTAACCAAATAATTAGAGGCTCCAAGAGAATAATCTTAATTCAAAAGTCTCTGAAAGAAAAAGTTTGTAAAAGAAATGGTAGACATGATGACACTTAGCAGATTCTCCACAGAAGAATATAGGCATTCCCTTTCTTACAGATTGATGGTCTCTATTTCTGGTAGCATGAATCTTGATTGTATTTGGGTAAGATATCTACATTATATCATAGGCCATCATCACACACTTTGTGAACAAAGACTGACTGCATAGCCCTGTTAATACCAGCTACTTGGGTGGTTGAGGCAGTATTATTGAAAATTCAAGGCTAGCTTGAGTTATAAATTTGGTTCAAGGAAGCCTTGTCTCAGAATAAAAAGTAAACAAGAAAAAAGATAAGGTTGGAAATATTGCTCAGTAGTAGAGTGGTTGCTTAGCATGCACATGGTCCTAGGTTCAATATCTAATCCTAAACTAGAGGAAGCAAGGAGAACCACACAGCATGACTAGCTCACAAGTGTCTGGGCAGGTGAGCAGGAAAGCTGATGGTAGAATGTGGGCTTACTTGAGGGTTGTTGGGAGTGTTCCAGAACTCATAGTTTATTCAAGATTGAACTCTGTCCAGATGGGAATGCAATTCAGGGACTAAATTTTTTTTCCACAAATCAAGAGGAATGGAGATGGGCTTGGATTTTTTTTTTTTTTTTGAAAAATAAATCAAGAAGCCTACAGAACACCAAATCAAGAAGCCTACAGAACACCAAATCAAGAAGCCTACAGAACACCAAATAGACTAGACCAGAAAAGAAATACCTCCCGTCACATAATAATCAAAACACAAAATGCACAAAACAAAGAAAGAATTTTAAAAGCAGTAAGAGAAAAAGGCCAAGTAACATATAAAGGCAGACCTATCAGAATTACACCAGACTTCTCACCAGAGACTATGAAAGCCAGAAGATCCTGGTCAGATGTCATGCAGACCCTAAGAGAACACAAATGCCAGCCCAGGCTACTATACCCAGCAAAACTCTCTATTACCATAGATGGAGAAACCAAGATATTCCATGACAAAGCCAAATTTACACAATATCTTTCCACAAACCCAGCACTACAAAGAATAATAACAGGAAAGACCCATTACAAGGAGAGCAATCATACCCTAGAAAGAGCAAGAAAGTAATCCACCTCCAACAAACCCAAAAGAAGATAGCCACACAAACAATGCCTCCCCTTTTAGCAAAAATAACAGGAAGCAACAGTCCCCTCTCCTTAATATCTCTTAATGTCAATGGACTCAATTCCCCAACAAAAAGACATAGACTAACAGACTGGATATGCAAACAGGATCCGACATTTTGCTGCATACAGGAAACCCACCTCAGTGACAAGGACAGACACTACCTTAGAGTAAAAGGCTGGAAAACAATTTTTCAAGCAAATGGTCCTAGGAAACAAGCTGGAGTAGCCATTCTAATATCAAATAAAATTGACTTTCAACTTAAAGATATAAAAAAGGATAAGGAAGGTCATTTCATATTTGTCAAAGGAAAAGTCAACCAACATGAACTCTCAATTCTGAACATCTATGCACCAATGCAAGAGCACCCACTTTCATAAAAGAAGCCTTACTAAAGCTCAAAGCACATATTGCACCTCACACAATAATTGTGGGAGACTTCAATACCCCACTCTCAGCACTGGACAGATCATGGAAACGGAAACTAGACAGAAGTACAGTGAAACTAACAGAAGTTTTTAAACCAAATGGACTTAACAGATATCTATAGAACATTTCACCCAAAAACAAAAGAATATACCTTTTTCTCTGCACCTCATGGTACCTTCTCCAAAATAGACCATATTATTGGTCACAAGACAGGCCTCAACAGATATAAAAAAATCGAAATAATCCCATGCATCCTATCAGATCACCATGGGTCTAAAGCTGGTCTTCAATAACAACAAAGACAATGGAAAGCCCACACTCACATGGAAACTGAACAATACTCTACTCGTTGATAATGGGGTCAGGGAAGAAATAAGAAAAAAAATTAAAGACTTTTTAGAATTTAATGAAAATGAAGACACATCATACCAAAACCTATGGGACACACTGAAGGCAGTGCTAAGAGGAAAGCTCATAGCTCTAAGTGCATACAAAAAGAAACTGGAGAGAGAAACACACTAGCAGCTTGACAACACACCTGAAAGCTCTAGAACAAAAAGAAGCAAAAACACCCAAGAGGAGTAGACGGCAGGAAATAATTAAACTCAGGGCTGAAATCAACCAAATAGAAACAAAGAGAACTATACAAAGAATCAATAAAACCAGGAGCTGGTTCTTTGAGAAAATCAACAAAATAGATAAACCCTTAGCCAGACTAATCAGAGGGCAGAGAGACAGTATCCAAATCAATAAAATCCAAACTGAAAAGGGTGACATAACAACAGAAACCGAGGAAATTCAACAAATCATCAGATCCTACTACAAAAGCCTATACTCAACAAAATTGGAAAATCTGGATGAAATGGACAATTTTCTAGACAAGTATCAGTTACCAATGTTAAATCAGGATCAGATAAACCATCTTAACAGTCCCATAACTGCGAAAGAAATAGAAGCAGTCATTAAAAGTCTCCCCACCAAAAAAAGTCCAGGTCCAGATGGTTTTAGTGCAGAATTCTATCAAACCTTCAAGGAAGATCTAATACCAATTCTCTTCAAACTATTCCACAAAATAGAAACAGAAGGAATACTACCTAATTCATTCTATGAAGCCACAATTACGCTTATACCTAAACCACACAAAGATCCAACAAGAAAAGAGAACTTCAGACCAATCTCCCTTATGAATATTGATGCAAAAATACTGAATAAAATTCTCTCGAACCGAATCCAAGAACACATCAAAACACTTATCCACCATGATCAAGTAGGCTTTATCCAGGAATGCAGGGTTGGTTTAATATACGGAAATCCATCAACGTAATCCACTACATAAATAAACTCAAAGAAAAAAACCACATGATCATATCTCTTGATGCTGAGAAAGCATTTGACAAAATTCAACACCCCTTCATGATAAAAGTCTTGGAAAGATCAGGAATTCAAGGTCCATACCTAAACATAGTAAAAGCAATATACAGCAAGCCAGTAGCCAACATCAAACTAAATGGAGAGAAACTTGAAGCAATCCCATTAAAATCAGGGACTAGACAAGGCTGCCCACTCTCCCCCTACCTGTTCAATATAGTTCTGGAAGTCCTAGCCAGAGCAATTAGGCAACAGAAGGAGATCAAAGGGATACAAATTGGAAAGGAAGAAGTCAAAGTTTCACTATTTGCAGATGACATGTTAGTATACTTAAGTGACCCCAAAACTTCCACCAGAGAGCTCCTAAACCTGATAAACAACTTTAGCAAAGTGGCTGGGTATAAAATTAACTCAAACAAATCAGTAGCATTCCTCTACACAAAGGATAAACTGGCTGAAAAAGAAATTATGGAAACGACACCATTCACAATAGTCACAAATAGTATAAAATATCTTGGTGTGAATCTAACCAAACAAGTGAAAGACCTGTATGACAAGAACTTCAACCCCCTGAAGAAAGAAATCGAAGGAGATCTCAGAAGATGGAAAGATCTCCCATGCTCATGGATTGGAAGGATTAATATAGTAAAAATGGCTATCTTGCCGAAAGCAATCTACAGATTTAATGCAATCCCTATCAAAATTCCCACTCAATTCTTTACAGAGATAGAAAGAACAATCTTAAAATACATTTGGAATAACAAAAAACCCAGGATAGCGAAAACTACACTCAACAATAAAAGAACTTCTGGGGGAATCTCCATCCCCGATTTCAAGCTGTACTACAAAGCAATAGTGATAAAAACAGCATGGTATTGGAACAGAGACAGTCAGGAGGATCAATGGAATAGAATAGAAGACCCAGAAATGAATCCCCATACCTATGGTCACTTGATCTTCGACAAAGGAGCTCAAACTATCCAGTGGAAAAAAGACAGCATTTTCAACAAATGGTGCTGGTCCAACTGGAGGTCAACTTGTAGAAGAATGCAAATTGATCCATACTTATCTCCTTGTACAAAGCTCAATTCCAAGTGGATCAAGGACCTCCACATAAAACCAGCTACACTGAAACTAATAGAAGAGAAAATAGGGGAAAGCCTTGATCATATGGGCACAGGGGAAAAGTTCCTGAACAGAACACCAATGGCATATGCTCTAAGATCAAGAATTGACAAATGGGATCTCATAAAACTGCAAAGCTTCTGTAAAGCAAAGGATATGGTCAACAGGACAAAGCGGGAACCAACAGATTGGGAAAAGATCTTCACCAACCTTACATCTGATAGAGGGCTAATATCCAAGGTATACAAAGAACTGAAGAAACTAGATTCCAGACCATCAAATAACCCTATTAAAAAATGGGGTAGAGAGTTGAACAAAGAACTCTCAACTGAGGAAACTCGAATGATTGAGAAACATCTAAATAAGTGCTCAGCATCCCTAGTCATCAGGGAAATGCAAATGAAAACAACACTGAGATTCCACCTCACACCAGTCAGATTGGCTAAGATCCAAAACACAGGTGACAGCAGATGTTGGCGAGGATGTGGAGAAAGAGGAACACTCCTCCATTGTTGGTGGATTGCAAGCTGGTACAACCACTATGAAAGCAGTCTGGCGATACCTCAGAAAATTGAACATGGTGTTACCTGAGGACCCAGCTATACCCCTCCTGGGTATATACCCAGAAGATATTTCAACATGCAACAGGGCCACATGCTCCACTATGTTTTATAGCGGCCTTATTTATAATAGCCAGAAGCTGGAAAGAACCCAGATGTCCTTCAACAGAAGAATGGATACAGAAAATGTGGTACATTTACACAATGGAGTACTACTCAGCCATTAAAAATAATGAGCTCATGAAATTCCTAGACAAATGGATGGAGCTAGAAAATATCATCCTGAGTGAGATGACCCAATCACAAAAGAACACACATGATTGCACTCACTGATAAGCGGATATTAGCCCAAAACACAGAATCCTAAGATGCAACGCATAAAACTCATGAAACTCAAGAAGAAGGAGGAAGACCAAAGTGAGGGTGCTTTTGTCCTTTTTAGAATGAGTATCAAAAGATTCAACCAGAGCTCCCAGGATCTAAACCTCCAGCCTGAGAACAGACAGGGGCAAGGTGTCCTCTGAGAGGCTCTAACCAGCAGCTGACTCAGACAGATACAGACATCCAGAGCCAAACAGTGGATGGAGCTTGAGGACTCTTATAGAAGAATAGGTGGAAGGATTGTGGGCCCTAAGGAGACAGGAACTGCACAGGAAGATCAACAGAGTAAACGAACCTGAACCCTTGGAGCTCTCAGAGACTGAAATCACCAACCGTGGAGCATACCTAGTCTACACAGATCTACCTCCATGGGCTGAACCTAGGCCTCCCTGCACATATGTTGTAAATGTGCAGCTTGGTTTTCATGTAGGTCTCAAACATCTGGAGTGGGGGTTATCCCAAAACATGCAGCCTGTATATGGAGTACGGTCTTCTAAAAAAAAAAAAAAAAAAAAAAAAAAACAGTTTTTTCAGTTATTCATGGAATATTATTTTTTTATACTCTTGTATTCAGTTTGCAACTACTTCATTGAAAATTTTTGTATGTATTACTCATAGGGATACTGGACTATAATTTATATATTTTGTTGGGTTTACACTTGATTTCACTATTTCAATATTATTTGCTTTGTGAAGGAGCTTATTGTGGTTCTGAATTTTTTAAACATAACTCAAAAAGTATTGCTTGTTTGAAGGCTCTATAGAATTCTTGTATAAGTATATCTGACCCTTGGTATTTTGCTTGTTTGTTTCTTTTCATTTTATTCTGTTTGAATGCTTTTTAAATTTTTTTGATTTGCTGAAAAAAAAATTAAAAATAAAAATTAAAAAAAAACAAAGAAAAATAAAAAGCAGTTGCTGGTGAATACCACCTGGTAGATGGCATAGTGTGAGAGAGTGAGTGGTCCTGTGTGTGTTGGGGTGTGTGTGTGTGTGTGTGTGTGTGTGTGTGTGTTTGAGAGAGAGAGAGAGAGAGAGAGAGAGAGAGAGAGAGAGGAGAGAGAGAGAATGTATGTGTCTGTGATTCCACAGTACCTTATTTCTGTCCAAAGATTTTTACATGAGAGTTCGGGAGCCCCACCTGTGACCTGGGAAATCAGGGTCCTTTTTCTGGTTCTTAGTCTCTTTAATAAAATAATTTAAGGATGCACTCAGAAGATAATTTTATTAGAGTTTAAAATAAAAATCACGGGGCAGCAAGTTGTAAACCTTTGCTGCTATCTGGAGGAAGAAGATGGAGAAAAGAAAGCAAGAAACCATGCTCTTGGACTTAGGCATGTAGCCAGTATCTGAAAGAATGAGACGAAAAGAAAAAAAAGAAGATAAAAGTTATTCGTTTCAGAAAACTGGGCAGAGCTTTGTGGTGGACTGCACTGAGGAGTGGAGATTCTGGAAGGAAGAGTACATTATTTCAAGTTGATATACTGGAAGAAAGATCGTCAGCGGGAAAAAATTGCCTTCATCAGATTGTTCTGTGGGCATGATTGTGGGGACATTATCTTTTTTTGTTTTTTATTTTTTTGTGTTGTTGTTGTTTTTCGAGACAGGGTTTCTCTGCATAGCCCTGGTTGTCCTGGAACTCACTCTGTAGACCAGACTGGCCTCGAACTCAGAAATCCGCCTCCCTCTGCCTCCCAAGTACTGGGATTAAAGGCGTGTGCCACCACCGCCCAGCTGTGGGACATTATCTTGACTAATGATTGATGCAGAAGGGCCAGCCCACTGTGGCAGTGCCCCCTCTGGGAAGATAGCCCTGGATTGTATAAGAAAGCAGGCTTCTTAGCACAAGCAGAAGTGAGCTTGTACATAACAGTCCTTCATGGCTTCTGCATCAGTTCCTGCCTCCAAATTCCTGCCTTGAGCTCCTGTTCTGGCTTCTCTTGATATGGACTGTCTATAATCTGTAAACCAAATAAACCTTTTCTTCATCAAGTGCTTTTGGTCATGTTGTTTATCAAAGAAACAGAGAGGAAACAGAAACATCTCATTAAAAGAGTAATTATTCTATATTTTTGGCATGTCTTAGGTTGAATCCACCCCTCTCAGGGCAGACTCTTGGCCAGGTGATTGACAATGGATTAGCTTTTAAGGAAGGAGCCAATAGCATGTCTTTACCTAGTAGACTCCATTCTTTTGGCTGGGAGGTGACAGCTTCCTTAATGAGCCTTTAATGCCTTTAATAGCATTGTAGAGAGGTTTTGGGTTTTCTCTATCTTTTAATAGTCATTGGAGATTTCATCTGATGTTGACATTCTGTAAGATGGTTTGTGTTCAGCTAAAGAGCACCATAGCATAAATGAGCAGTTAGTTTCTATTCTTTCCTATTTCTATACTCTGTAGAGTAGTATAAGACTAGGAGAGAGATGGGTAAGCTTTATCTTATCAGCTTACTCAGGATAAGGGGCAGACTTAAGAGTTGCTGAGATCAGGCTTTGCCTTCTCTAAGTCACCCTCCATTGTGTAAAACTGGGTTCTTCAGGCCATGCCTTTCCTAGAGAAATTCCATTTTCCAAGGTCTGTTGACTCTACTTTGAAAGCAAGCACTGAGGCAGGATGACTGCACCTTGCAGGACTTGTTAACAATATCATCCATCCAGTGCCACTCTTGAGACTCAACAATTTCCTTAAAGCAGAAAGATGTATCAAGGACATGGACATATTGAAATCATATGAGGAAAACCAGAACTTATCAAAGAAAGCAGATGAGTAAAAGTACAATGCCCTGACCAGAACCCTACGAAAAGGACACATATTGTTGTCATGGGAACTATTCCCACAACCTGCCATCTAACCACCTGATGAACAAGGAACTTATAGACAATTGGCAGAGAATGCCCAACTGTCCTAGGGCTGTCAGCTTACCTCAGTCACTGCCTTAGATACGACCTACTCAAATTGCTACCTGTAAATGTCATCTTTATTTCCTCAGAAGAAGTGATGAGATAAAAGCCATACCTAACATGTGTGAATACATGGTTTGGGCTGAGCCCAGAGCATTTTTTATTTCTCTATTCCTCGGCCAAGGCCTGGAAGCTTCTAGTCTCCATATAATCCAATCTTCTGCAAGCCAGACCTTGAAGACTTCAGCTTCCAGTCTCCCTCTGTTAATCTAGGCCTGGAATGTTTCAGCCTCTGAGATTTATTGCTAAACAAACTCGCCCTTTCTAGCTCTTTCTGAACTCTAGTTGGCTGGTTCAACTCAGCTGTTCTGGCTCAAACTCCTCTCCAAGTTGACTTACTCAAATTTGCTTCTTTCGGTTTCTCACTGAATTGCTGTGCTTGGAAAAACTGCCTCTGAACTACATAAACCTAACTGTTCCAAACTGAACTGCCCGGAATTAAACTGAGTTCAACTGCACTCAACTACATCACACAGAACTGCCCTTCATTCCTGACTCATTCTGTCAAACTTTTTTTCTGATTTGTCACTTTTCTGCCCATCAATTAGATGTCACTTTCAAACATGACTGCTTTCTTCTACAAACTAATTTAACTTAAAGGAATGCACTAAAGGTGTGTCTGTATTCCAGCCAGAAAAATTAAAGGTGTGTGGCATATCTGTATTCCAGCAGGGTCACATAGATTTAGGTCTTTGGAAGTGATCCTTTGCCAAAATAGCCATATTGTTGGATTAAAATTCCTCTACAGCTATCTGTCCATCTATACTTCCATCTATACCCAGTTTTGCCCATTGCCTCTATGGCCTTCTTAGTCTGGCATCAGTCTTGGTATCTGACCTGTGGTGATAATTCCAATAGGATTACTTACTTAACTGCTGAAGAGATTTTCTTTTCTTCCCTACCAGCTTTCTGACTCTGCCTACTGTAAAGTCTCTAGAACTCTTTGAAGCCTCTTTCAGCCTCTTCATCTCTTGTAAGGACATTCTGTATTCTACATACATATATAGTTATATTTCTGTGTGATGCATAATGTGTGATCTTTTTAAAATGTTCAGCTTGATTTGACTATTCTTTTTTTTTTTCATAATTTATTTTTTCACATTAAATCCCAATTGCAGCCCCCCTTCCAGTTTCACTCTTACAAATTCCTCTTCCCATTACCCCCTCCCCTCTCCTCAGAGAAGGGGAAGCCTCCCTTGGGTACCACCCCACCCTGGGACATCTAGTCCTAGCAGGGACTAGATGGGACATCCTCGCCCCTGAGGCCCAACCAGGCAGCCCAGGAATGGGAAGAGGATTCAATGGCAGGCAACAGAGTCACAGACAACCCCAAGTTGAATTGTTAGGGGGTCCACATGAAGACTGAGTGCACATCTGCTACAAATGTAGGGGGAGGGGCTGGGTCCAGCTCCTGCATGATCTTTGGTTGGTGGTTTAGTCTCTGTAAGCCTCCATGGGCCCAGGTTAGTTGACTCTGTAGGTCTTCTTGTGAATCTGGGTCACAGGTATACCCTCCATTTCTGGATTGTAGTTCATTCCAAATGTAGTCAAGTTGACAACCATGAATAGCCATCATGTGCTCCATTCTCAAAACAAGGTTGCAGCTCTGGCTTGCAACAAGCCTGTCTTACTTAGAATTTTATTGTTGTGAAGAGACACCATGACCATGGCAACTCTTATAAAAGAAAACATTTCATTAGGGCTGGCTTGCATTTTCAGATGTTTAGTCCATTATCATCATTTTGAGAAGCATGGTTGTATGCAGGCAGACATGGTACTGAAGACAGAGTTGAGAGTTCTACATATTGATCTACAGGCAGTAACAGGAGACTATGTCACTAGAGGTAGCTTGAACATAGGAGACCTTAAAGCCACCCCCCTACATAGTGACCACACTTCTTCCAACAAGGCTTCAACTACTCCAACAAGACCATACAACTAATAATAGCACTCTCTGTCCATGCATTCAAACATGAGTCCATGGGGGCCAAACTTAATTCAAACCACAAGGCCCATCTCTGTACCAAAGAAAGTAACTCTGACAGGCAGCTCAAAGGGCTGCATAGGGTCACAACTATTGCTAAATCCTGTCCTGTCATAAAGCCCTTAGCTCTATCTTTGAGAAAAACATAATAATTGCCAGGTGGACAAGATGACCCTGAGTAGCAACCATTTGGAAAAGAACAACAATGGGGTACTTAAAATTCTGGCAATATCTTTGCTGTACAAGTCTCCCATCTGCGTACGAAGCCAGACTTGCAGTCTCCTGTCTGTTTAAGTTATTCAAAGTGTAACCTGGGAGTGGGACCTAAAAGAGACTTAAGAATGACACCATTTGTCAACTGCATATGCCTAAAGTGTACATAAGTTAGTAAATCATCTATTCAAGGTTACCTTCTTTTTGAGCATTAGCCGCAATGTGACACATGCTTTTTGTAAAAGAGCTGCGTCTTCTATTTTCCTGAATATATGGAACAATTTTTTTATTGGGGAATCACTATTTCTGCAATAATTGGAGAGTTAATCTTACTAGTTAATATTACTGGATTGGAGTAAAAGCAGCTGTGTTTGCCAACAGCTAGAGAACTCAGGACTACTTGGAAAATTACAGCGAATGAAACTAATGTAGCAGATGAATTATTGTTATTCATCATTCTAACATTGTATAAAGACACAAATATGTCTGTATCTATTTCTAACATAGCATACTCACAACAAAGAGATCTTTCAACCTAACTTCACAGTAAATATATGAAATGGTAGCAATTCTTTAAATTTTTTTCAAACATCTTATTTATTTTGGAATTAAATTTTTTGAAGCATTGAAAGTTGTGGAAATTATGTTCATACATTTTATTTCATGAGCTACTGCCACTTTTTAGTGACAGTTTAGAAAAACACATGGGTAGGATGCATTAGAAAGGACTGGGCAGGAAAACTCTGGTGATTAGAATAGAGATGCCTGGTCAAAGCTTGAGATGGGAGGAACCTTTTAGTTACACGAAATAACATTTTAAACAGAATGGCATACAATAGTAAAGAAATAAGTGGGGAATACATAGAGCACTTGAAGTTTAGTAAAAATAATAACTAAAATTAATTATGAGTTATTATATGATAAATAGCTAGTTAGGCATTAGTAAGCTGGATGATCAGTGGGGATGGACTTCTGCATCACAATCTGCTTCAGCTACCTTGGTTTATGTATATCTGTGACTGGCTACAGGACCTTTCCTACTTTCCTATTTGGGGGATTATCTACTCCACTTATACTTCTGCTTCATACATGCTAACCTAACTCAGTGCCTCCATCCAAAGGTAGTTGTACTCAGGAAGGTTTTTTGGATGTCTCTGGTTTTATGTCATAAGGTCAATAGATTTTCTTTATCAAATCAAAGAAGTAATAGCAGACCTCACATGGTAGGCTCTTCTGGTTTTGAGGCACTAATTTTGCAGAATCTACTATTTGGTTCTTAAAGGGGAATATAATTTCTCTCTCTCTCTCTCTCTCTATTTTCTCTCCTCCTCCCATATATATATATATATGTTTGTGTGTGTGTATGAATATATATGTATATATATATTATATTTTATAAATAATATTATATATATATATATATATTATATTATATATATATATGTTATATTTAAGTTATATTTAAATCCACAAATATTTATATATATTTGTATGTATTTTATCAAGGGCCTAATGAAAACTACTGTGTTTTTGGAGCACCTTAAAAATATGATGATATTTCTCAATAATCAGTTTGATGAGATCAAGAACTACCTAAAAGGTGGGCCTATGGGCATGTCTCTAGGGGATTATATTGACCAAGAAAATTGAGGCAGAAAGACACCACCCACTGTAGGTGGCAGCATTCCCTGGGCTGAGATAGTGAAGGGTATAAAAGAGGAAAGCAAGCTGAGCCCAAGAATTCATTAGTTTTTGATTTTTTTTCTGGATGGGGGGGGTGAAGTAAAGGAGGGGGGGGGGCCCCCTTGGCTGTGTAATTCCCCGGGGCCCCCCTTTAAGGGGGCCACTTTCCCCCCCATGGGGGTCCAGGTTGGCCAGGGGATGATACAAGGAGGGGGGGGGGGGCCTTCGGAAAGATCCTTCCCCCCTTGCCAGAAATCCCAGGGGTTTTTTGGGCAAAAGTCTCTTTTCATTTTGGGGTCGGGTTGGGCCGTATGCGGTTGGCTAACTTGGGGCCAAAGGGGAGGCCTAAGGCCCCTTTTTCGGAGAGGTAGACCCTTTAGGGGGTAGGGGAAAAGAAAAACCCGGGAGACCCAAAAGAAAGGGTTTTCGATTTGCTTTTAATCCCTTTTTGGGGTTTTAAAACCCCGCCCCCAAAAAGGCCCAAAAAGGTTTTTTAGGCTTTTGGGGGAAAAACCCAAAAAAAACCAATTGGAAAAAAACAATGTTCTGTTGGGATTTTTGGCCAGATTTTCCTGTTTTAGGTTTGGGAAAGGGGTTTTGGAAAGCTAAGAAAAGAATTGAAAAGATAATCCCTTTTAATTTAAAAAATTTGAAGTTTGGGGTTTTCTTAAACAAAAAAGGCCCAAATTTCCTAAGCCCCCCCCCATTTTTCATTTTTTTACAGCCCTTTCCAGGCCCACAAAAATTGACTTAGGGCCCCAAAAATGGCCTTATGCTTGGGGAGGGGGAAATTTTGGTTCAGCCTGTTCTAGGTGTCCCCTCTAAAAAGGGAATTGGCAAAATGATTTTTTGCCGGGGACCTTTGATCTTTGGATGCCCTTATTTATTCGTTATGATAAACAGAAAACTTTGGATTAAAAGGTTTTTGGGGTTTGGGTTGAGCCACCCCCTTTTTTGAAACGGGTTTTTTTTCCGAAAACCCAAAACAATTTTAAAAGGTTCCCCGGGATCAAATATTTGGAACAACTATGTTAAACAATTTGTGGCCCAAATTTAAATTTTAGTTTTTATTTACTATTCTGGGGAAAGGGGATAAAATTCTGAACCCCCGGAAAGTTTACAAAACCCGAAAAGGGTTTTTGATAAGGTTTTAAAAAAAAAAAAAAAAAAAAAACAGAAAAAAAAAAAAAAAAAAAAACCCCCCAAAAGGGTCGGTAAATTTTAATGAGAGAAAAAAAAAAAAATTTTTAGGAGGAGGTATGGCCCCGAAAAATTGGGGAAAGTGGTCTAATGCCTGCCGGGGTTATGCATGCAGATCGCACAGTGGTTTTTGGTTGTGCCCAAACTCTCACCCCCAAAAATTTCTATTCTAGTGAAAAGTGGCCCCAGGTTTTAAAACTGTTTTAAGCTAAAAAAATTTAAGGGGGAGAGTGATTGGGGGAAATCTTTGCGGGGGAAACCATCCCCCTCTCCTTCTTGAGTTTTTTAAAAATTCAGTATTCTGTTGAAATTTTTAGAGAAAAAAAAAAAAATTTCCGTTTTAAAACAAACTAAAACTCAGCCACCTAAGGACTAGTTTGGGTGCTGATGATGGTAAAGGAATGTGCCACTAAGCTTGAAGACTTAAGTTTTGATCCTCAGGACCCACATAGTAAAGGAGAAAACTAACATTCACATGTTATCCTCTGGACTTCCACATGTATGATGTGGTGTGTATACATGTTGCTATACATGCACATGTGTACATGCACAATAAAAATATAACTAAAAATAATAAAGTCTGCATAAAATAAAAACCTAAAAAAAATTTTTTTTTAAATCACAATTACTGACCAGTCTGGGAGTTTTGCAAAAGTCAGTAGGAGCCAATGTGGCCTCATTAAATATAAACCATGCTTCTGTGAAACTCAAGCAAGTTATTACATACTAGCACAGAGAAAATGAATTGACTGTGTTTCACTATAGAGAAAAAATTTTAATTTTTGAGGGAAATGTAAAACATTCTTTTCCTGAAAAACATAACATACAGCACTTTTGACACTCTTCTTGTATGCAGGGCTACCATACCACCTGCTTTTGCTGATTGATTATTATTTTGGGGGATATTTTTCACTATGAAGAAACAGTGTTCCCTGTCACTTATAACATCTTTATCATCACCATCATCATTTTGAGATAAGGTCTCTAGTCCAGGTTAGCCTCAAGATGAAGATAACCTTAAACTTCTGACCATCCTGATTCTACCTCCAGAATGTTGGGATGACAGATGTGCTCACGATGCCCACCTTATGCAGTGTCAGGGATGACTAGTGTGTGCAGACCCAGAACATTGCACATGCCAGGCAAATACGTTTATGAACTGAAATACCTTCCCAGCCTGAAGTCTTCTGTTCTCTAGTGATGCTATGTTTCTTCAAAGAGAAATCCAGGTAGTCATGAGATGCTCAGAAATATGCTCTCAATCTGTCACATCAGGCCATGAGATTTACCATGATCTAATAAAAGAAACCATGCCATGGGGCTGAGATGTCTGTGTAAATGGGATATATTAAGAACATTGAGGATGATTAGGTAAAGTCCCCAGACTTTCTGACACTACTTATTTGTCTGCTTGTCATTTTGTTGCACATTGAACTTCTTTTACTACAAGCGATGACTCTACACCAAAGCCTAAGAACCAATGCTAAAAAATTGTTTGTCAGTGTTACAGTGGTTGATCATATGTATGTTCTATAATAGAATTGATTATCTTTTTTTTTTTTTTTTTTGGTTTTTTGAGACAGGGTTCTCTGTATAGCCTGGCTGTCCATGGAACTCACTCTGTAGACCAGGCTTGTCCTCGAATTCAGAAATCTGCCTGTCTCTGCCTCCCAAGTGCTGGGACTAAAAGGCATGTGCCACCATTGCCCAGCTAGAATTGATTATCTTATTTCACTTGCTTGGGACTCCTGTTTCCTTGAAGGAATTGCTAGTTTATGTTTTGACATTTTCTCCTGCACTTATTATAATCATGTGGTTAGGATAGAGGCTGCTAATCATACTGTTTCCCCAACTTCTTATGGTATCAATTGGTCCAAAGGATAAGCACATATGTAGGATGTCAAAGTCCTCCTGAAAATTACCGAAGCTCAAGTTGATTTGTATACAAGGACCCAAACATCGCTTCTAAAGTGACTCATTCGAAAAGGAAAAAAAATAAAAGATGATATGACAGATTGTCAAAGTAAATCAAAGATTGAGAATACCCTGGCTGAATCATCTCAAGGTTCTTCCCTCCTACCATTATACAAACTGCAGGACTTTTTTTTAACTTCCTTTTTTTTTCCTTTTTTAATTTTATTTTTTTGCTTATTCACTTTATACCCCGTCCCAGTCACCCCCTCCCACAATCCTTCCCCATCTCTTCTTTTCTGAGTACCCCCTCCTCCTGTATCCCCCACCCTGCCACTTTAAGTCTCTGAGAGGCTAGGTGCTTCCTCTCCCATTGAGGCCAGTTGAGGCACCCAGCTAGAAGACCATACCCCATATACAGGCTGCATGTTTTGGGATAGCCCCCACTCCAGATGTTTGAGACCTACATGAAAACCAAGCTGCACATTTGCAACATATGTCCAGGGAGGCCTAAGTCCAGCCCATGGAGGTAGATCTGTGTAGACTAGGTATGCTCCACGGTTGGTGATTCAGTCTCTGAGAGCTCCAAGGGTTCAGGTTGGTTTACTCTGTTGATCTTCCTGTGCAGTTCCTATCCCCTTAGGGCCCACAGTCCTTCCGCCTATTCTTCTATAAGAGTCCTCAAGCTCCATCCACTGTTTGGCTCTGGATGTCTGTATCTGTCTGAGTCAGCTGCTGGTTAGAGCCTCTCAGAGGACAGCTTGCCCCTGTCTGTTCTCAGGCTGGAGGTTTAGATCCTGGGAGCTCTGGTTGAATCTTTTGATACTCATTCTAAAAAGGACAAAAGCACCCTCACTTTGGTCTTCCTCCTTCTTCTTGAGTTTCATGAGGTTTATGCGTTGCATCTTAGGTATTCTGTGTTTTGGGGCTAATATCCGCTTATCAGTGAGTGCATACCATGTGTGTTCTTTTGTGATTGGGTCATCTCACTCAGGATGATATTTTCTAGCTCCATCCATTTGCCTAAGAATTTCATGAGCTCATTATTTTTAATAGCTGAGTAGTACTCCATTGTGTAAATGTACCACATTTTCTGTATCCATTCTTCTGTTGAAGGACATCTGGGTTCTTTCCAGCTTCTGGCTATTATAAATAAGGCCGCTATAAACATAGTGGAGCATGTGGCCCTGTTGCATGTTGAAATATCTTCTGGGTATATACCCAGGAGGGGTATAGCTGGGTCCTCAGGTAACACTATGTTCAATTTTCTGAGGTATCGCCAGACTGCTTTCCATAGTGGTTGTACCAGCTTGCAATCCCACCAACAATGGGGGGTTTCCTCTTTCTCCACATCCTCGCCAACAATTACACTTATACCTAAACCACACTAAGACCCAACAAGAAAAGAGAACTTCAGACCAATCTCCCTTATGAATATCGATGCAAAAATACTGAATAAAATTCTCTCGAACCGAATCCAAGAACACATCAAAACACTTATCCACCATGATCAAGTAGGCTTTATCCCAGGAATGCAGGGTTGGTTTAATATACAGAAATCCATCAACGTAATCCACTACATAATTAAACTCAAAGAAAAAAACCACATGATCATATCTCTTGACTGAGAAAGCATTTGACAAAATTCAACACCCCTTCATGATAAAAGTCTTGGAAAGATCAGGAATTCAAGGTCCATACTTAAACATAGTAAAAGCAATATACAGCAAGCCATAGCCAACATCAAACTAAATGGAGAGAAACTTGAAGCAATTCCATTAAAATCAGGGACTAGACAAGGCTGCCCACTCTCCCCCTACCTGTTCAATATAGTTCTGGAAGTCCTAGCCAGAGCAATTAGGCAACAGAAGGAGATCAAAGGGATACAAATTGGAAAGGAAGAAGTCAAAGTTTCACTATTTGCAGATGACATGTTAGTATACTTAAGTGACCCCAAAACTTCCACCAGAGAGCTCCTAAACTGATAAACAACTTTAGCAAAGTGGCTGGGTATAAAATTAACTCAAACAAATCAGTAGCATTCCTCTACACAAAGGATAAACTGGCTGAAAAAGAAATTATGGAAACGACACCATTCACAATAGTCACAAATAGTATAAAATATCTTGGTGTGAATCTAACCAAACAAGTGAAAGACCTGTATGACAAGAACTTCAACCCCTGAAGAAAGAAATCGAAGGAGATCTCAGAAGATGGAAAGATCTCCCATGCTCATGGATTGGAAGGATTAATATAGTAAAAATGGCTATCTTGCCGAAAGCAATCTACAGATTTAATGCAATCCCTATCAAAATTCCCACTCAATTCTTTACAGAGATAGAAAGAGCAATCTTAAAATACATTTGGAATAACAAAAAACCCAGGATAGCGAAAACTACACTAAAAAATAAAAGAAATTCTGGGGGAATCTCCATCCCCGATTTCAAGCTGTACTACAAAGCAATAGTGATAAAAACAGCATGGTATTGGAACAGAGACAGTCAGGAGGATCAATGGAATAGAATAGAAGACCCAGAAATGAACCCCATACCTATGGTCACTTGATCTTCGACAAAGGAGCTCAAACTATCCAGTGGAAAAAAGACAGCATTTTCAACAAATGGTGCTGGTCCAACTGGAGGTCAACTTGTAGAAGAATGCAAATTGATCCATACTTATCTCCTTGTACAAAGCTCAATTCCATGTGGATCAAGGACCTCCACATAAAACCAGCTACACTAAAACTAATAGAAGAGAAAATAGGGAAAAGCCTTGATCATATGGGCACAGGGGAAAAGTTTCTGAACAGAACACCAATGGCATATGCTCTAAGATCAAGAATTGACAAATGGGATCTCATAAAACTGCAAAGCTTCTGTAAAGCAAAGGATACGGTCAACAGGACAAAGTGGGAACCAACAGATTGGGAAAAGATCTTCACCAACCTTACATCTGATAGAGGGCTAATATCCAAGGTATACAAAGAACTGAAGAAACTAGGTTCCAGACCATCAAATAACCCTATTAAAAAATGGGGTAGAGAGTTGAACAAAGAACTCTCAACTGAGCCGGGCGGTGGTGGCGCACGCCTTTAATCCCAGCACTTGGAGGCAGAGGCAGGCGGATTTCTGAGTTCGAGCCACCTGGTCTACAGAGTGAGTTCCAGGACAGCCCGGACTACACAGAGAAACCTGTCTCGAAAAACCAAAAAAAAAAAAAAAGCCTCTCAACTGAGGAAACTCGAATGATTGAGAAACATCTAAAGAAGTGTTCAGCATCCCTAGTCATCGGGAAATGCAAATGAAAACAACACTGAGATTCCACTTCACACCAGTCAGATTGGCTAAGATCCTTCTTTTTTTTTTATTGGATATTTTCTTTATTTACATTTCAATTGTTTTCTCTTTCCAGGTCTCCCTTCGAAATTCCCTATCTCCTCCCCCTCCCTTGCCTCTATGAGGGTGTTTCCCCACCCACCTACTCCTGAGTTCCTGCCCTGGAATTACTCTACACCAGGTCATCAAACACCCTTAGGCCCAAGGGCCATTCCTCCCACTGATGTCCAACAAGGCTATCCTCTGCTACATATGCTGCCGGACCCATGGATCCCTCTTTGTGTACTCTTTGGTTGGTGGTCCAGTCTCAGAGAGTCTGGAAGGTCTGGCTGATTGACACTGCTGCTCCTCCCATGGGGTTGCAAACCCCTCAGCTCCTTCATCCCATTCTTCAACTCCTCCTTCTGGGACACGGCACTCAGTCCAATGATTGGCTGTAAGCATTCCCTCTGTATTTGTCAGGCTCTGGCAGAGTCTCTCAGGAGACAGCCATATCAGGCTCCTGTCAGCAAGCACTTCCCAGCATCCATAGTGTCCAGGTTTGGCGACTGAATATGGGATAAATTCCCAGGTGGGGCAGTCTCTGGATGACCTTTCCTTCAGCCTCTGCTCCATACTTTGTCTCCATATTTCCCCCTGTGTGTTCCCTGTTCTAAGAAGCACTGAAGCATCTACACTTTGGTCTTCCTACTTCTTGGGCCTCATATGGTCTGAATTGAATCTTGAGTATTCAGAACTTGGGCTACTATCCACTTATCAGTAAGTGCATACCGTGTGTGTTCTTTTGTGACTGAGTTACTTCACTCAGGATGATATTTTCTAAATCCATTTATTTGCCTGAGAATTTCATGAAGTCATTGTTTTTAATAACTGAGTAGTATTCCATTGTGTAACTGTACCACATTTTCTGTTTCCATTCCTCTGTTGAGGGACATCTGGGTTGTTTCCAGCTTCTGGCTATTATAAATATGACTGCTATGAATATAGTGGAGCTTGTGTCCTTATTACATATTGGAGCATCTTCTGGTTATATGCCCAGAAGTGGTACAACTGGGTCCTCAGGTAGTACTATGTCCAATTTTCTGAGGAATCACCAGACTGATTTCCAGATTATACCAGCTTGCAATCCCACCAGCAATGGAGGAGTGTTCCTCTTTCTCCACATTCTCGCCAGCATCTGCTGTCACCTGAGTTTTTGATCTTAGACATTCTGACTGGTGTGAGGTGGAATCTCAGGGTTGTTTTGATTTGCATTTCCCTGATGACTAAGGATGTTGAATATTTCTTTAGGTGCTTCTAGACCATTCGGTATTCCTCAGTTGAGAATTCTCTGTTTAGCTCTGTCCCCCATTTTTTAAAATGATTATTTGGTTCTCTGGATACAAATAGGAAAGAAAGAAGTCAAAATATCACTATTTGCAGATGATATGATAGTATACTTATGTGACCCAAAACTTCCACCAGAGAACTCCTAAACCAGATAAACAACTTTGGCAAAGTGGCTGGATATAAAATCAACTCAAACAAATCAGTAGCCTTCCTATACTCGAAGGATAAACAGGCTGAGAAAGAAATTAGGGAAATAGTCACAAATAATATAAAGTACCTTGATGTGAATCTAACAAAGCAAGTGAAAGATCTGTATGACAAGAACTTCAAGTCTCTGAAGAAAGAAATCAAAGAAGATCTCAGAAGATGGAAAGATCTCCCATGCTCATGGATTGACAGGATTAATACAGTAAAAATGGCTATCTTGCCAAAAGCAGTCTACAGATTCAATGCAATTCCCATCAAAATTCCAACTCAATTCTTCATAGAGATAGAAAGAGCAATTTGCAAATTCATTTGGAATAACAAAAATTTCAGGATAGCAAAAACTGTTCTCAACAATAAAAGAACTTCTGCGGGAATCATCATCCCTGACCTCAAGCTAGTACTACAGAGAATAGTGATAAAAAACTGCTGGTATTGGTACAGAGACAGGAAGGAAGATCAGTGGAATAGAGTTGAAGACCAGAAATGAACCCACACACCTATGGTCACTTGATATTTGACAAAGGAGCTCAAACTGTCCAGTGGGAAAAGGACAGCATTTTAAACAAATGGTGCTGTTCAACTGGAGGTCAGCATGCAGAAGAATGTAAATCAATCCATTCTTATCTCCTGTACAAAGCTCAAGTCCAAACGGATCAAGGACCTTCACGTAAAACCAAATACACTGAAACTAATAGAAGAGAAAGTGGGGAAGAGCCTTGAAGATTTGGGCACAGGGGGAAAATTCCTGAACAGAACTTATGCTCTAAGATCCAGAATTGACAAATGGGACCTGATAAAATTGCAAAGTTTCCATAAAGCAAAGGACACTGTCAATAGGACAAAACAGCAACCAATAGATTGGGAAAACATCTTTACCAATCCTATATCCAATAGAGGGCTAATAACCAATATATACAAAGAACTCAAGAAATTAGACTGTGGTGACAATTTAATACAGTTCCTCATGTTGTGGTGACCCCACAACCATTGAGAACCACCGTCATAAGAACTTAATATTAAATGTATGAAAGATAAACCTCAACAGTAAGAAAATAAGAAATCAAATTTATATTTATATGTGTGTGTAAATGATGCTTTTAATTCCTCAGATGAAATGATGAGAGCCTTACCTAAGCTGTGCATATACATTGCTTGAGTTGAGCCCAGAGCATTTCTTTCTCTGTTATAATTAACACTAGGCTTAGGCCTGGAAGCTCTAGTCTCAATCTAATCTAATCTTCTCCAATTCCAGACCTTGAAGACTTCAGCTTCCAGCCATCATCTGCTAACCTAGGCCTAGAATGTTTCAGCCTCTGAGACTTACTGCTGAATAAACTCATCACCGTTGCTAGCTCTTTTTGAACTCTGACTGGCTGGTTCAACTCAATTGTTCTGGTTCAAACTCCTATCCAAGCTGACTGATTCAAATTGGCTTCTCTCTGTTTCTAACTGAATTGTTCTGATTGGAAAAACTGTCTCTGAACTTCACAAACTGAACTGTGCTGATTGCAATGACTGCATGAACTGAATGGAACTGAACAGAACTGCACTCACTCAATTGCATTTACCTGAACTTCACTGAACTCAACTGAACTCCACTTCCTGCACTGCTCTTAAGTAGCCTCTGTTTCTTGTCTGTTCTTGTAAGAGTTGGGCATATCTTATCTCTGACTCATTTTGTTAAATCTTTCTCTGATTCTTCACTTTGTTTGCCCCACAATTAAATGTCATTGTTTGGGATTAAATGTACACATTAAATGTGTGTCTGTATTCCAGCCAGGGGGATTAAAGTTCATCTGGATCACACAGACCTAGATGGTCTTCGTATGTGAACCCTTACCAGAGAAGCCATGTCACTGAATTAAAATTCTTCTACATGTATGGATTAATGCTGTTGTCATCCTTGGCCAGAGAAGTTTCTCTTTACAGTTATTATCAACTAATGTGGAGATTCATAACTGATCAAAGTGCTGAGAAAAAGTGACTGATCATTGACCAGAGCTGGAGGCTTTATGTGAAGTCTTTTGGGACATGTCATTGCCATTGTACCATGAAATTACTGTGTCTATCCTTCTTGTACAAGATCAACCACATTTCAACAGGTAACACAGAATCAGTGGGCTTCAACAACAGGAGAAGACATGAAAAAGGGAGAGAACAGGAGGGAGGGACCTGGGGATGTACATATCAAGACACATTTCTCATGTTTGAAACTGTCAGGATCAATAAAAGATATTCTAGGTTTAAACATAAGCAATTAAGAAATGGACAAAGAGTCAAGAGTGGTGGTACACACCTTTAATTCCAGCACTGGGAAGGCAGAGGCAGGTGGATTTTTGTGAGTTCAGTTTGGTCTACATAGTGAGTTCTCTGATAGTCAGGGCTGTTACACACAGAACTCCTGTCTGGAGCACATCTTGATCCCTCCCACCCCCAAAGAAATGGACAAAGAACCCGAATACATACAATGACCACCTTAAAATTCCTGACATCATTAATTGTCAAGTAGATGTAAATTTAGACCCAAATTAAATATCAGCTCACACCAGTTAGAATGGCTATTAGATCGAAGATTTATCATAGTTCAGTGATAAAAGTTTGTCTGAGGTTCTCAGATTGATCCTGGCATTTCAAAAACCAAGACATATGCAAACAACAAAAGATAACATTTGTTGGAAATGATATAAGTTTCCTTGTACTTTGTTGCTAGAAATGAAAATTGATAGGATAATTGTGGAAAATAGTAGAAGTACTAAAAAAATAAAAATAAGAAAACTTCTCTTTGCAACAGATGGGAGATCATAAAAAAAAAACAAAAAACCCACAACCAATCAAATTGCAGAGTTGTGGAGCTCAAGCCTGGTGAATACATCTACAAAATAACTCTTGCATCTAAAGCTCAGAAAACACTGTGGAAGAGACAGCAGAAAAATTATAAAGGCCAGAGGGCCAGGGAGTTTGCTGTGAGGTTATGTCTCCTAGTAATGTCAAAAGCTACACCCATAAAGTCTCACTAATCTAGCTGCCTAAACATGAGATGAACAAATACAACAACAATGGGCATGCTAAAGTGGACTAGGGAAATACTAAGGTCACAGCCCTATAGGCATCTAAGGAATGCTTAGAGCAGGAGAAATAGTCTTCCCCAGGAAAGAGCACACTGATTAGTTATCCAACACCAAATGATCATCCCTGGAAACATACATACAAGTAATATTATTCAGACTGAGTAGGTTATACTTAGGGACATATATGCATATAACAATGCTTATTGGGGAAAAAAAGCCATGAATTTGAATGACAGCAAGGATGGTATGTTGGAAAGTTTGGAGGGAGGAAAGGGAATGGGAACACGATATAATTATTATTTTAAAATTACAGCAAATGATAAAAGTATTACAAATATAAATGCCTTTTCTAAGTAGTCTCACTTCAGGGTATCCAACCTAAGGAAGTAAGTCCAACATCTCAAATAAACTATATGCACTTCCATCTTCTTTACAACATCATCCATTGTAGTTAAGATACAGAATCTCTCTAAATACCTGCCCATGGCTAAAAGGTTAAAGATAATATCTTAGTCAGAGTTTCTATTCCTGCACAAACATCATGACCAAGAATCAAATTGGGGAGAAAAGGATTTATTCAGCTTACACTTCCACATTGCTGTTCATTCACCAGAGAAGTCAGAACGGGAACTCAAGCAGGTCAGGAAGCAGGAGCTGATACAGAGACCATGGGGGATGTTACTTACTGGCTTGCTTCCCCTGACTTGCTCAGCTTCTTTTCTTATCGAACCCAAGACTACCAGCCCAGGGATGGCACCACCCACAATGGGCCCTCCCACCCTTGATCACTAATTGAGAAAATGCCTTACAACTGGATCTCATGGAGGCATTTCCTCACGGGAGGCTCCTTTCTCTGTGATAACTCCAGCTAGTGTTGAGTTGACACACAAAACCAGCCAGTACAGATAACATAGTATAGACATAGACTATTCATTAGTCCATAAAAAGAAGAAAATCTTGTCATTGTGATGACATAGGAAAGTTGGAAGATATACTAAGTAAAATGATACAGGAACAACAAGGCAAACCTGAATGATTTCAGTTATACATATACTATCAGTTGTTGGGCAGACAATAGAATGTGCCAGCTGGGGATGAGGGATGTAATGGCTTGTACATGCTTGGTCCAGGGAGAGGCACTATTAGTGGGTGAGGCCATGTTGCAGTAGATGTGACCTTGTTGGAGTAGGTGTGTCACTGTGGGTGTGGGGTTTGTCCTAGTTGCCTGGAAACCAGTATTCTGCTAGCAGCCTTCAGATGAAGATATAGAACTCTCAGCTCCTCTTGTACCATGCCTGCCTGGATGCTGCCATGTTTCTGCCTTGATGATAATGGACCAAATCTCTGAACCTGTAAGCAGCCCCAATTAAATGTTGTTCTTATAAGTATTGCCTTGGTCGTGGCGTCTGTTCACAGCAGTAAAACCCTAAATAAGACAAGGGATGGGGAGAATGTAGAAATGTCAGTCACTTCACTTATGTAGGATGAATAACTTCCAGGAAGTAAATATGCAGAGTTGTGATTATAAGTAACAACAGAAGGGCAGTCCATAAATGCTCTGACCACACCTAAGCAAAATATAATTATCCAAGGTACTGGGTATGCTAATTAAATTGACTGTGATAATCAATCTACACACATCAAAAGATATGTCTTAAGCATACACAGTTGTGGTTGCTAATCCATCACGTGTCCTTAGATGTATGGGTTTATTTCTGGGTTTTCAACTCAATTCCATTGATCAACCTATCTGTTTCTATGCCAATACCATGCAGTTTTTATTACTATTGCTCTATAGTAGAGCTTGAGATCAGGAATGATGATACCTCTAGAAGTCCTTTTATTGTACAGGATTGTTTCCACTATCCTGGGTTTTTTGTTTTTCCATATGAAGTTGAGAATTGTACTTTCTAGGTCTATAAAGAATTGTGTTGGAATTTTGATGGGAATTGATGGGAATATGTAGATTGCTTTGGTAAGATGGCCATTTTCACTATATCAATCCTACTGATCAATGAACATGGGAGATATTTCCATCTTCTGAGATCTTTTTTAATTTCTTTCTTCAGGGACTTGAAGTTCTTGTCATACAGGTCTTTCACTTGCTTGGCTAGAGTTGCACCAAGATATTTTATATTATTTGTGGCTATTGTGGAGGATGTTAGTTCCCTAATTTCTTTTTCATCCTGATAATTGTTTGTATAAATGAGGGCTACCGATTTCTTTGAGTTAATTTTGTATCCAGCCACTTTGTTGAAAGTGTTTATAAGCTGGTAGAATTTGGGGGATCACTTACATACACTACCATATCATCTGAGAATAGTGATACTTTGACTTCTTTCTTTCCAATCTGTAACTCCTTAATCTTCTTTAGTTGTCTCATTGCTCTAGCTAATCAATCACATCTCCATAAAGCTGAATGTCTCAGGAAATTATAACTCAGTAAAATAAAGCTAAAAAGAAGTCAGGAACTTCTAAAGTACATGGCAGAAAGACAGGCAGTTTGCATGAGCCAAAATGTATTTCTGCTTTGGACATGGCATTACTCACTAAAGCATCTTTTTCTGGGCACAGTGAGAGCAGAAAGGAATCCCATGTGATGGAAACAATGATATTTATGTAATTGGCACAGCAATGCAGAGCAACAGTTTCAGCAGGCTACTGTGAAGAGTCTCTGAGATCTGGGTATGAAAACAGCACATAATGGGCCTCAAGGCCTCTGCTTCAGAATCTCGACCAAATTACTCACTGAGTTTACATAGTAGCTTGTAGATTTTGTCTGGCAGAAAAGATATTATCTAAATTGTAATTGTATTACCAGTAGGCCACTAGCTACTTTAACAATTTGTCAGTTTGTTTGTTTCCAAGATTTTTAGAAAATCGTCTTTTATATCTTTATAGATGTTTATAAACCTCTTTATAATACCTAAGAACTAATACATTAGAACTGATACATTAGCAGTTCTCAGTCTATTTTTCTTTATTTATTTGTTATTGAACCTGGTGCTCTAATGTTACAGTAATGATAGAAGTTAGGGTCAAAAGGAATATTAGGCTTAAAAAGGAGAAGAGCTTGTATTTGGATGTGGGTAATCTTACCAGCTGACTAGGTTCGAGTGAAAACAGGGCTCGGAGCCAGTGTGGGCAGGATGGCTGGCTCCCCTGAACTCCAACCCTGAGGAACACAGGCAAGGCACTGTCCTCTTTCCACGGATTCTTGGAAAGCATTTACGTTTCGACTAAATTGTTTTTTCAAAAGATACTTCTAAACCTCCTCCACCTAGATCAGTGAGCCAACTACCCCAGACTGCCCTATAGCACAGAGTTAAATACAAGGGTAACAGAGAACAGACAGCCACACTTGATAGAGATGGGAGTAGTTAGCTCCATGGTAAAACTACAAAGGAGGGCACAGTTTAATTATCACCCACCAAGATCCACAACTCCAAGGTCCACAGTAGCAACACCAGCCAGGGCTAATGTCTAACAGATGGTCAAGGCAAGCAGCTAGTGAAAGATGAGCAGGGGTTTCAAAGCCTGACCTCTGCTTCAACTTTCATGAGCACCTTCTGCTAGAAACATAGGTGAACATGCTTTTGCCTTTCCACATTGTCAGAACTTATTGGAAAATAACAAATTCACAAGGTTTAGCAGGTTTAACGACAGCAATTTGTCATAAAAATACACCTACCTTGGTGACCTGAGGCAAAGAAAGTTCTTTTATTCCAATTTTATTTACTAATATCAACACTCATAGCACACCGCACATAGCAAGTCTTAGCTCTATATGGGTTACAGACTGGATATTTGCAAAAGTAGTTATAGCAGAGTTCAAGAGGCTGCGGATATAGCTTGAGAAAGGGCCTACCTAATAGATAAGATAACTAACCAGACCAGTGCTACCAGGGAGATGCTTGTGACAGCCTTGAGAACAAGGCTACAGAATTAAGGTGAAGAGGTCAAGCTGAATCCAGAGCAGTAAACAGGTCAGGTCCATGTCCAAATGAGAGAATAGGTGGATGATAGGATGATAGGCAGTTGAATAGGATATGTTAAACATGTATGACCAAGCTAGCTAGGCTGGAGAACCCTTTCTCTCTCTCTCTCTCTCTCTCTCTCTCTCTCTCTCTCTCTCTCTCTGTATGGTCTGGTTTGCTCAGCCTCACTATTTACTAGCTACACACATGTATTGGTTCGCCTTACATAGTGTTGTTGATCTCCACTAGTGGTGAAGCTAGAGAGAAACTCACCGAAGAACTGCACATGAGGTTCCTGTGGCAGCTTGTTGCTTCTGCGGCCTCGCTTCCAGCTGGTTGGTGAGCCTTGTGGTTTCTTCGGGATTGAACTACAGCTGCTGGTTTGTATTGTGTCTGCCTGCCCAGAGGACTGGTCTGCAGCTGCTGAGTCATATTTGGTGTTTGCCACAGGACTGAACTGCTGCCAAAGAAGATCGGGCTCGCTCCCAAAGGACTATTGCTAAACAGGTCCACTTCCCTGTGTCCTAACAACTTTTCTCTTCCACTACCTCTGATGGGTGATGGGCAAGGTTTCACACTTATTAAAGTAAGTTGCAAACAATTTATGCCTACAAGGCACAGCCTGAAAAACCACTGATATATACAATACAGAGTTAGAGCAGGTCATGGCATGATTAAAAAAAAAATTACAGTGTGAACAGCATTATATTATCATCCTGGCTGGGCCAGGGAACATTCAGGAACATGTGGGTCCTACAAACACTCAACTCGTGATCTGCTCAGAAAACTAACCAATCAAAAATAAAAATTACCTCAGTGTTGTCTAGTTTCAACCATCAATCTTATGAAAAGCCCCTAGATAAAGGGTTTAACATGTTTTCCCCTCTTGGGTCTTCCCAGAACCTTCCTTGCTTTCTAGGTGAGCTTCTGCTTTCTTTCTGCATTCTTAAATCTTTCTTTTAAAAATGTTCCCTCTAGAGCACAAATTCCTTTTAAAACTCACTCTTCTTACCATCCGTGCTTCCTCCTTTGAGGTTGTGAGGCAAGGAAGGACCCAGAGCAGAGAGCTACTGATTCAGTGTAAGTTCCATGCGATTGAGAGCATCCAATATCCTAGATTCTGAGCCATGCAAACCATGCGATAAAAACCTTCGCTCTAAAGTGCACCCACTCTCTCCTATTTCACTACCACTGAGCTATAGCCCCAGTTCTTAGCTCTTCTTTCTTAATCAATAGGTTACATGAACCTCGGGGATTTGTGATATCTGAATCATGTTTTAATGCATTAGAAACATTGACTTTGACAAGCTTTTTGTGAAGTGAGATCCTATTCTTCAAAAAGGTGCCGCATAAATAAGATGCTAGGGAAAAGGCAGATGTGTTTCAAGAAAGGAGACCCAGGCAACTCTGTAACTGAAGTCCATGAACCCTGGAGTGCTCCCTTCCTGTGTGGCTTTAAATCTGAAGGAAGATAACTGGGAAAAGAGAGGAGGTGCAGAAAATAGAGTTTCTGCATCTCTCTAGGTGTGTGTGTGTGTGTGTGTGTGTGTGTGTGTGTGTGTGTGTGTGTGTGTTACAGACAGACAGACAGACACAGAGACAGAGACAGAGAGAAAGCAGGAGACAGGCAGAATAAGATGAAACATACTAAGTACAATTGGGAATGAAGGATACTCCATGAAACCCAGAACATGATGAGACAAGTCACCCTAAGAAACAGGATCCTGTGGGCATCACTTATGTTTATTGTCTGTGAGGGATAAGAGATAGAAGTGACAGAGAAGTTCTTAGGTCCAGACCAGCTCAAAAACACAGAAATTCACCACCCCAAACTCTTGAGTTGTCAAGAAAAGACCCAGCATGCATGGGCTCATCAGAAAAATTGTTTCATTATTTATAATTTTTCCCCTGTGATCCATCTGCTCATGAAAACACACACACACACACACACACACACACACACACACACACACACACACAACTGTGTGTGCACCCAGATAGAGACTTTAACACTAAGGCTCATGACAGATTTATTTATGAGTCCCATGTTGGAGATAGCACAGAAGTCTGTTGGCAGGTAAATGGATAGATAAACAAGGAGACAGACAATGTGGAGGAATCTCAAGATCCTTGTGCTCAATAAAAAGACATGCACAAGATACATAAGCTATAATCTCACTCACATATTACTACAGGGGAACAAAATCCTTTCTATCTTGCTGGTCAGTGATTGCTCGGAGTCCAGGCTAGAAGTTTGGAATTCATTGAGAAGAGAAACAAAGGAGCCTTGGAAATATAACTCAGCTAAGTGTTGGCTAATAGCTATATGAGTACACACATTAGACAAAAATGATCCTTAAATGAGCATTTTATTGAATATAAGTTCTATATCTGAAAAGCTGATTAAGATATGCACACAAAACCATCTTTCCAGGAGTTTAACTCTACAATTCTCTTGATTTATATGCTATTTTCAATTTCATATATTAATTTTTTAAATATTTATTTACTTGTTTTTATTGCATATGTTTATTTTGGAGGGTTTTGCTGGCATATATGTATGTGTACAGAGAGTGTGTTTGGTATCTGAGGTAAGGAGACCAGAAGAGGGCATCAGATACTGAAGCCAAGGGTCTTCTTCAAGAGCAACAAGTGTTCTTAAACCACTGAGTTATCTCCTCGACCCGATTTCATACTGACTTTAATAATCCAACAGCACAGTCACCATTCTACAGGTTTGGCTTGGTTTTGTGAGAATATCTTAGTATGTAGGCCAGGGTGGCTTCAAACTTATTATGTGACTAGTTTCAAGTTTGCAGTAATCTCCCTGCCTCACTAAAATGCTGACATTTCAGACAGTCACCATCACACACTATTGTGTCTCTCTATTTAGCTAATTTTGTTTGTTTTAAGACAGGTTTTACTATTTATCTGAGACTGGCCTGAGGATTCCCAGCAGTCTGTGTGCTTAGAATCGGCCTCTAGGGTGGTGGTGGAGCATGCTTTTAATCCCAGCACTCAGGAGGCAGAGGCAGGCCGATCTGTGAGTTCAAGACCAGCCTGTTCTACAGAGCAAGTTCTAGAACAGCCGGGGCTACACAAAGAAACTCTTTCTCAAAAACAAACAAACAAACAAACAAACAAACAAACAATCAGCCTCCACTATGCTTTAACAGTCAATAAACTTTTAGACTATTTTTAAAATAAACTCTACTGAATGTTCTAATATTAATATACATTAAACCAATTGTATATTTATTTCTATAACCATCTCTCCTGGACAGGGAGCTCTCTGAGGAACGCATGTGATCTGGACAATTCTGCACTCTCAGTGTCCAACATAGTTCCTATGAAATAATTGAAAAAAAAAAAAAAAGAAAGAAAGAAAGTCTCTAGACTGGATAATCAAGTCACGAAGTCTAGAGTTGGAATACACTTTGCAAAAGTCATGTGTTATTAACAGAATACCATGGTTTTAATGTCCTAATTGTCACTTGGAATGTTTTCAGCCTCCTAAATTGTCATTGGTTGATCACTCACAATCTGGTCATTTGATTTTAACAGAGGATGTTCAGCATCTACTAATTAATCTCAGAATGTGTGATGCCAATCAGAAATATGCTTCCATAGAAATTACAAAGCCAGCTCAAAGTAACTAAGTCTTGGCTTAGTTCAATTTCATTCCTATCCATCAGAGGGAATCACTGGGGCTAAGGCATGGTTGTCTCTCTGCCTTAAGCTTTTGGACACCTGGCAGTGAGTCTAATTGATTCGTTATGTTTTTAAGACAACTTAAAAGTACCTTCTCAAACTTTTAAAAAGTGATTTGAACATAAAAGTTTGCTTCACTAACTCAGACCAATATTTCCAGGAAATGAAAGTTTCCAGTGACTTTAAACGTGTTCTCCAAATAATGGAAAGTTCTAGGTGTTAAGAAGGCTTAGATGAAGAGGGCAGAATGCACCCAATATTTTTAAAAGTGATGCCAGCATTATTGGTTAGAATGCGATGGAGACAGACAGTATCATAGGGCAGAGAGAGGGGGATAATGGGAGAGATGTGATGACCTGCCCATGAGCTTTCTTGAGTTGGGTAAAGCCTCTCTTCTATCAGTCAATAAATCCATGCTGGAAAGACAATAAATGCAGTCTTTTTGATTTCCAAGTTTTACATCCTTTTTCCCATGCTGCTTTCTTTCTGAGCACATCAGAGCAAATCTATACCTCCAAATAGTATCACTCCCTATGGCCAAGCATTAAAACACATGAATCTATGGGAGGGGGGGCATTCATATCAAATCAACACAATACTGTTTATGATACATTTATTTTCAAAGCCAACTACTTGGTTTTGGATAACCAACTGGTGCGTTCTCCAGAGCGCGGCGACTGCAGAGGTGCGCCACCACTGGCCGGCTTGGTGCATTCTCTGAGGAAAATTGTTTCTCCTCTCAGCATTCCTTAGTTGCCTATAGTTCTTTGTGTAGGGTTGAGGCCTCATAGTCTTCAGCCCCATTCCTTTTGGGATGTCTATCGGTGTCATCTTTATTCAGCTTATGTGTAGGCAGACATGTTGATGAGACTTTGTGGCTATAGCTTCTGACATCACTGGAGACACAGTCCCGTGGCAGACTCCCTGATCCTATGGCTTTTACAGTCTTTCCCCCCTGCCTTCTACAATGTTCCCTGTGACTTAGGCGTAGGAGTTGTTCTGTATGTGTATCCACTGATGCTGGGCTCAATTACTTTGCATTTTTATTAGCTGTGGTTTTCTGTAATGGTTTCCATCTGTTGCAAAGAGAAGTTTCCTTGACAAGGGGTGAGGGCCATATTTTTCTGTGGGTATATGGACAAATATTTAGAATGTAGTTAGGGATATTCTGGTTTAGTAAAGTAGAGGTTGCAGGCCCTCCTTCAAGATCCATTTTACTTTACTAGCCCTGGATAATTGACTAAATTTCTAGTACCAAGCATGATAAAAAAGAGATAAGGTCTACATTAGATCCTCTTTTCTTTCGTGTTTTTCTTCCTTTTTTATATTTTCACTTGGCTACTCAGGCTTGTCATTGCTGTGTTTTTCTACTTAGTGTGATTTATTGAAAGATTACCTTTGGGCTAGAAAGATGGCTCAGAGGTTAAGAGCAATGTCTGCTCTTGCCAAGGACCTAGGTTCATTTCCAAGCATCCACAGGGTAATTCACAACCATCTATAATTCCATACATGCAGGTAAAACATTCATACACATAAAATAAAAATAAATCCCCCAAGCAGAAATTTTATCATTTACTCATGGGCTTGCCTTAGCTCCTTCATCAAGGCTGAGTTGAGTGTGAGTGGGTCGGTTGCAATGTGTTTTTCTGGACAGTGCACTCACTTTGTCATGAACTGTCTGTATCTACAGCAAGTCCTGAAATTGGGTAGTGTTAGCCTCTGACATTCGTACTCTCCTTTAGGCTGGAGTTGGCTATTTGAGGTTTTTTGCTTTCCATATAAACCTTAGAATTACTTTGTTGATTTTCAAAAAATAACTTGAGCCTTTGATTGGGATTGTATTGAATCCATAAGTGATACTGGGTTTGATGTATGTCTTGGCATTATTGCAGCTTTCCCCTATGTACACGGAAAACATCTCCATCTGTTTAGATCTTTGATTTTACAGTTTCACATTTTTCCTAAGGTAGATCTTATATACGTGTATGTATTTCATATATACATATATATATAATCATGCACATACATATTATCAGATATATAGTTATATAGTTTTTGGTAGTCAAGTACATTGTCTCAGTACTGGTATGAAACTAGGCATGGTGGTACATACTTACAGTCCCAACATCCTGGAATCAGAGGCAAGAAAACTATGAGTTCAAGACTAATCACAGCTACATAGCAAGACTCTTGTCTTCTTGGTTATAGATAGCTTTTAACAGCTGAGGCATGTATCCAGCCCAACATAGCAGGATTCTTTAAAAATAAATGTGAGAAATCTAAAAAATGAAGAAGGACCTTCGAGATGGCTTAACAGGTAAAAGCACTTGCTGTTTCAGTCTGGTAACCTGAGTTTGATCCCAGAACCTACATAAAGGTGGAAGAAGAGAACTAACTCCACAACGTTGTCCTCTGATCTCTACAAATGTGCTGTGGTACATCGTTCCATCATGTATGCATGCACACACACATACATGAATAATAATAATATCATTTTTAAAAGATAGAATGAGAGAAGAAAGGGAGGAAAAAGGCAGATAGTTTTTGTGTATCAACCTTTCTTTCCTCATATAACTCTGTCATAATTGCTTATCAGTCTTAAGAAACTTGTTGATCTTTTCTATGTTTTTTATTCTTTAGTGTGTGGAGGTGATGAATTGAGATAATTGCTTACAAGTGATGAATTATCTTTGTATATCTAGAATAAATATCACTTAGCTATGTATACTGGCTGGTTTTGTGTGTCAACTTGACACAAGCTAGAGTCATCAGAGAGACAGGACCCTCAGTTGAGGAAATACCTCCATGAGATCCAGCAGTAAGGCATTTGCTCAATTAGTGTTCAATGGGAGAGAGTCCAGCCCATGGTAGGCTGTGCAATCCCTGGGCTGGTGGTCCTGGGTTCTACAGGAAAGCAGGCTGAGAAAATCAAGGGAAGCAACCCAGTGAGCAGCATACCTCATGGCCTCTGCATCAGCTTTTGCTTCCAGGTTACAGCCCTGCTTGAGTTCCTGACCTGACTTCCTCCAGTGATGGACTATGATCTGGAAATGTAAGTCAAATAAACCTTTTTCTCTCCAACTTGCTCTTCGGTCATGGTATTTTGTCACAGCAATAAAACCCTAACTAAGGCACTGTGGTATGTCACTTTTAAATGCATGGTAGGACTGGGTAACATTTCATTGAGAAGTTATGTGAGACACACACTGGTCTGTAGAATTCCTTTCCGGTAATCTTGTTGTCTGATTTGCATTATGGCAATGCAGAGCTCCTAGTGTAAGTTAAGAAGTTTCCTCTCTGGCTCTGTTTAGGAGGCTGCAGAAAGCTGGTACCATTTCTTCTTTGTTTGGTAGACTCCATCTGTTTAACATCTGGTCCTGTACTTTCTGTTTTCAAAATGTGTTCACTACTGATTCCATTTCTTTAACAGAGACAGATCTACTCAGATTGTTTCTGTAAGTGGGGATTCATCTAGGTTTTCAAATATATAGGCACAGACTAGTCATAATGGCCTTCATTCCCACCTCCTCCTCCTCATCCTCCCTTCCCTCTATTTCCCTTCTCTTGTCCCTTCCCCTTTCTTTCTATTTTCCTTCCCTCCCATTTCTCTTCCTCTTCTGTCCTTCTCTCCCTCTATTCCTCCCTCAGTCCTTCTGTCTGTCTCCTCCCTCCTTTCTTCCTTGCAGTTCTGAAAACCAAACTCAGGGCCTTTCACATACTGTGTAAGTTCTACCACTGAGATACACTCACTTTTATTCTCTCTCTCTCTCTCACTCTCTCTCACTCTCTCTCTCTCTCTCTCTGTGTGTGTGTGTGTGTGTGTGTGTGTGTGTGTTTGTATGTTCATTTAGGATTGTACATGTATGTGCTGGCGTATGTGCACACATGTGCCCATGTGCGTGGAAGACAGCCTTTCTCACTGGTCTGGAGCTCATCAACAGGCTGGCTTTCCCAGGACCTGCTTGTCTCTGCCTGCCCACTGTTGGGACGAGAGGCATACACATCACTGTGCAGTCCTTCTTTACTCGGGTTCTGGGCTCTGACTCAGACCATCATGCTTACATGCATGCACTTTTCTAGCTGAACCATGTCTCCAGCCCTGTTTTGTAATTTCCTAAAGTGAAATCTTAGATTGATATTTTTCATCTTTCTGATTTTCTTTGTATATATTTTGATACTTTAAGTTTTTCCACAGTGCTGCTTTTACTGTATCCCTCACTTTTAATAACTGTGTTTTTGTTTGGGTGGCTAGTTGGTTGGTTTATTGGTTTTGCTGCTGTTGTTGTTTGAGGCAGGGAGTCATTTAGATTAGCCTTGAATTTATTTATGTAACTGGGACTGTCCTTGAACTATTTTTGTTCTTGTTTGGTTTTGCTTGTTTGTTTGTTTTTGAGACAAGGTGTCTCTGTGTATCAACCCTGGCTGTTCTGGATATTTTAGAGCATGTTTTGTAGACCAGGCTGACCTTGAACTCACAGAGATCCACCTGCATCTGTCTCCCAAGTAGGGGATCGCAGGCTTGTCCTGCTCCCACCTGGCCTGTCCTTGAACCCCTGATCCTCCTACCTCCATCTCCCGAGTGCTGAAATTACCAGTAACCTACTGCAAAAGGTAGATTCTCTGACCAAAGCTGGCAGCAGCACTAACCTATGCACAGAAATACAAGTGTGTAGAAGACATCTGATGAGCATCTTGGGGGAAAAAAGACGTCTATACTACAGCCTCTGACCTTCTCAGCCATGGACTTTTGACCAGGCTTATAGTGTACCAGATGCAGAGTGGGCCCCAAACCCAATCTGAAAGCCATTGTATACCTCCTTAACTGCGAAGCCACTACTGTTCCACTGAGCACATCTCGAGTGGCTGGCCATTATTGATGCACACAGGCTCCGTGTACAGCTGAGTAAGACCATTGATGATGCTTTCCTCCTACCCTGTGTTCAGCGCTGTCTAGCGTAATTAAGGCTCTGCAGCAGGGAGGGAACTTCCAGCCCAGCTCTAGCTGATTTCCTCCATGTCTAGTCACCAGAACATTTGATGTCGTCACATTTGTTGCCCACCAGAACTAGAAGGAAACCATCCCTCAGTTGTTGGAGTATTTTTTGTTTTGTTTTGTTTGTTCTTTGACACGGTCTTGGTATGTAGCCTTGGCTAGCCTGGGCCTTGAACTGATTCTCCTGGCTCAGACTACTGAGTGCTAGGACTATGGGCAAATGTTATCGTGCCCGGTTTGTATTATGCAAATGTTGGTGAGTTATAGCTATCTCCCTTGTGACTTCATTGATCCATGTTTACTTAGAATTATGTCCTTTAATCTCAAGTATTCTATGGAGTTTTTCAGTTTTCCCTTATTTATCTCTAGTTTAATCCCATTGCCATTTGTGAGCTTTGTATAATTTTTATTTAAGTGTAGCAGTACAGGCCTTTAATCCCAGCACTAAGGACACAGAGGCAATGGATCTCTGTGAGTTTGAGGTTAGTCTATCTATGTTCGGGATTCCACACAATCAGGAGCCACAAAGTATGAGACCTTGTTTCAAAAAAAATTTTTTTTTGCTTATTTTTATTTATGAGTGTTTATAGATGAGTGTTTGCCTGCATGTTTGTATGTATGTATGTATGTATGTATGTATGTATGTATATCATATGCATGCCTGATGTCCACAGGCCAGAAAAGAATATCAGAACTAGAACTGGAATGGCAGAGGAGAGGAAAGGAAGGGAGAAGAGGGAAAAGTCAGAAGAAGAGAGGAAGGAAGGGGACAGGAGAGAAGAATTGGAGAAAGGAGAGGAGAAGAGAAGAGAGGGGAAATGGGGAGAGGAGGGAGGGGAAGGGAGTAGAGGGAAAGGGAGGCGGGGAGGGGAGGGGAGGTGATAAGATAGGTATTGCCTCCTCCTTGCATTGGTAATCGGCTATTTTCCTGCACCAGGACCAACTCCTGCAGCTGTTACCGCGCCCCCCCCCCCCCAGCTGTGATTCCATCTGTCTCATACTTTCTTCAACACGGGGACAGGGCTGTGCCTGTAAGCACAGTTCTCCAACACACCTAAAAGATTCTGATCCTTACCGTATTCTGCCTTTGTTCTTATTGATGGAATATGAATGATTCCACTGAAGTTCTTTACACGCTGGGCCAGAAACTGAAAGTTCTCCCAAGACTTTTACTGCAATAGATGATCACAGTCCTTTCTTCTAATCTATCCCACGTTTCAGTAAGTGACATGCGTACGCGTGCATGAGAAAACATAACAAGAATATTCTTAGAAAAACTTAGTAAGTACGAGGAGAAAGACCCTGTAAAGGACAGGATTCAAGTGGCAGAAAGACGGGTGATTTGAAGTATATTCACACAATGGAAAAGTGCCTCAAGAAGAAAATGGGTGAGTGATGGTTTTCCAGAACAATGTGCACAAGTTTCACCTGTGAAAACAAGAGAAATCAGTAGAGAAAGGAACAAATGGCAAGATATCCTTCCTATAAAGGTCAGATATATCTCAATATTTATCTTGCTGAGGAATAGACAAAGTTGGTGCTTTGTATCTGTGGGTTTCTCGTCTATGGCATCAGCTAATGATGAATGGACTGAATACCTAGGTATATGGGTATAGGTGTATAGAGAACGAGTGCTCTGTTTTTGTCATCCTCCTAAAATTCTGGTATAAAACCTGTCCGCAGGGGCTGCAGAGATAGCTCAGTGGGTAAGGGTGCTTGCTTTGTAAGCGTGAAGTCCTGTATTCGAATCCCCATCACTCACAGCAAAAGCTAGGCATGGCTGCACATGTCTGTCACCATTACATGAGGTCAAAAGAGACAGAAGGATTCTGAGAGCTTGCAGGCTAGCCAGCCTAGCTGAGATGGCAAGCTTTGGGTTCGGTGAGAGACTTTGTCTCAAGGGAATAAGCTGAGAATGATAAGAAAGGCTCTTGATATCCCTCTTTGGTCTCTGTATGAGTGTGTGTACTAGCACACTTCCATGTATACACTACATGCAAGTGTGTTGTGCACACACAGAGAGAAACAACAAACGGGTAAGAAAAGCTTTTCCCTGAGCTGGTTGATTATGTGGGCAGTGTAAAACTCATTTCAAGTATAAAGGGGATAGGTGTCATTTTATATAAGGGATTTGGACGCACGTGGATTTTAACATCTGTAAGGTACCTGGAACCAGTGTCCATGGTATTGTGGGATGGCTATATTGATTGTAGATGCCAATTGAGCAAAACTCTGGAGGGATAAGGTAGAAACTAATAAAAACAGCTCCCCTAGTGGATCTACAGCAGTAGGATCCTCGTAGTAGAGAACACAGGGAGGGGTGGGGAATAAGCAGAATGGTTTGTCAAGCTGGGGAGGTACCGCCCTCTTTCACAGCTCGACTTCCCACCCGACCCCTGATGGTTATTTCTGACACCAGAGGCTAATTTTTCCACATCAAGCAATTCTGCAGGTCACTGTGGGGGAACGATTAGGAGTCCTAGAATTCAATCCACATGATACTACCTGAGCTGTGCACGGATCTCACGTGACTGCCGGCAAAGTGGTGTCACTTCAGTTTTAGTTTGTGTTTGCATTGGTCACACATTAGACAGTCCTGTGACCCTCCAACCTCGGGTGCTGTCATTTGAGAGAATGGTTCAAACAACTCACACAAACACACTTTCTGGTTTGTTATAAATAAATGAATAGCCAGATGGAAAAACACACAGGGGCAAGGTCTCGAACAGTCCTGTAAGCTGAGCATCTGGATGCACGGACTTGGCTATGCTCTGCACTCACCTGGAGATGTGTTCAGACTTGAAGCTCTGAGTCGTGCTGTCTAGAGATTATTATGGATGAATCATGTAGGCACCAACTTTTATTAATTAACTGGTTCTCGCCTCCCTAAACCAGGGCAGATGAGGCCAAAAGGTCCAAACTTCTAACCTTTCTATTTTACTTCATTAATTTCTTCTTGCCTCCCTCCTTGCCTCTCCCCTCTACACACACACACTCCCTTTTTTCTTTCTTTTTTCAACTCTTGATTCTCCAGCTTCCATCTCCTAAGATCTGGGTTTAAGAATATGTGGCACCACACCAACAGTAAATGTTGAACTTTTCACACAGGTTTGCTGGTGATTGGCATTCACTGAAGCGCTCACCAAGAGTCTTCTCATTGGAAGAAAGGGTGCTGCTGCCACTTGGGAAATTCCATAGGATTTAGGAACTTTGTGTTAGGTGCATCTAGTACTTGAAAACATATTAAGATTTTGGGGCTCTAGAAAAAGAGTCTCCTATTTATAAGCCTCCCCTGGAGCTCTGGGCTAGGAATAGGAGATTCCCACCGCCCACATAATCTCAGAGACAAAATAATTTCCTAAATGACCTTCAAACATGATCCTGAGTGTCTTTAGTGAAGACACAGACTAAATGCTCTACAATCAGCAAGAACTACAGGCAAACTGGCCCCTTCCTCCATTAGCTTAGTTTTAGTGGTAATGATGGAATCTTTACAGTAACAGGACTTTCAGGGCTGGCTGTGCACAACCCAAAGAGCTGGAGTACCACACACACTCATGGTCACCCTAACAATCCATCTGAGACAGTGGCTCCAGTTTGCTGTCTCTAGCCATGAAAGGAAATTTTGTGGGTGTGTACAAAGCGGAAACAGGCTTTATTAGGAATTATTAAAGAAAAGCAATTTTTTTTTAAAGTTAGAAAACAAAGAGGGAGAAGAAACTCCCAAGAGAGGTAGGGTTTTCAAGAGAGGAGAAAGCTGTTAAATTTCCATTATTTAGAAGTTTTATGGAGTGATGGCTGACCCTGGACAAAGGCTGAGATCTCTGGTGAGGCTGGTTAATTCTCTGGGCTTTCTTGGGCAGAGCCATCGGAGGGCTCCTGTGATATAAGCATGTCCTCCTGGAACTACTAGGGGACTGGGGACTGTCCACACACCACTCTCCCAGTTAGGGGAGTTCATCCTCGACTCCAGCTTTGACCTTGGCTGTCTGCTAGCTGTCCATCTCTTGGCCAGTGTTACACCCACGCTCTGACCCTGCTGGAGTGCTTGCTGTTAATCACACTGAACTCTCTTTGTTCTCACATTTTCGTGGTCAGCCTGTCTCTTTACCTTGGCAGTCACCAATGTGTAACTAAGTCCTTCTTGGTCCCTTCATATTCCTTGTCTACAGGGTGGTCTAAGGTGACCTTCTAGGTGGAAGTCTTATTAGAAGCCATCCTTACTTATAATTAAGTCTGTACAAGTCTAGCTGTATTAGAAGCCAGGATATATGAAAAGACGATGGTGCCTTACACAAGCGTGTCAACGGTGTGGGGGAGGGGCAGCATGTGTGCAGTTACTGGTTCAGAGCCCCACCTCCCTTCCTCTTCTGATTAGCTTGGCTAGTCATACCCAGATAAGACCTTTTTATTCATTTTCTTAGGCTCTCAAGGCTCTGCCATTTTAATCCTTTATATTCTTTTACCCCACAACCTCCGTTTGCACTGCAGAGTATGTGAGCATCTGGCCGTTCTCAGCATAGGTCTTTCTTCTTTATCACCTATACGTAGGGAGGTAGCACCTGCCTATATGCTGAAATCATTTTATCTTTATTGTAAAGCTAAGGAGATCAGTACCTCAGAGTTATTTAAAACCAAGACGTACAGTGGTAAAGAGCTACCAAGTAATATTGTGTCACATGGAGTTGGAATTGACCATCAATAGAAACCAACTGGAAAACACATTACCTTGTCATACACAGGGCAACCCTGTCTCAAAAGGAAAACCAAATCCAAACAAACAAAGAACAAAACAAAATCTAAACGGATAATTAATAGGAAAATAAAATAGTGTATGAGTGTGTGCATGCGTACATGTGTGTATGTGGTAGTTCTCTGCGTTTGTGGGAAACATGCTGCAAGACCCACGTAGATATAAAAATCCTTAGATGCTCAACTTCCTTCTATGAAATGATGTTGCCTTTGTGTAGAACTTACATCTATCCTGCTGTAGACTTTACCTTCTCTCTAGATTACTAATAATGCAATGTGATGCCATGAAAATAGTTATTAGTACTGTATCATTTAAGAAGTGATGGCTACAGTGAACCAGGAATATTACTCTGCAGGAACTAGCTGTACTATGTGCCTGACAGTCCGAGTTTGATTCCCAGAATCCACAGTGGAAGGAAAGAAACAACTCCTCAAAGTTGTCCCCTGGTCTCTACATGTGAGTTTTGGCACATGAAAGCCCTAAACACACACAATAATAATAATATGCCAAATAAAATTATATTTAAAAAGAAGTTGTAAGGCCCAGAAGAGGCTCAGTCCCTTTTCTTTTTTCTTTTTTTAGATTTTTCGAGACAGGGTTTCTCTGTGTAGTCCTGGCTGTCCTGAAACTCACTCTGTAGACTAGGCTGGCCTTGAACTCAGAAATCGCCTGCCTCTGCCTCCCAAGTGCTGGGATTAAAGGCGTGCGCCACCACTGCCCGGCTGCTCAGTCCCCTGCTTAAGTCCCAGGGACCGGTGTTCGCCCCAAATGTCCACAGAAGTCGGCACTTGATGCAATCAAAGCAAGAGGTTTTTACTAAGAACCAGCTAGCTGGGACTCACTCAGCCCCATACCTCCGCAAGAGGGAAGGGGAGAGAGAATGAGCTCCAAATATCAAAATACACAGGTTTATAAAATTAAAAGTAGAATTTTTCACATAATATATTCTAACTATGGCTCCCCTCCTCCTACCCGTTCCAGTTTCTTCCCATCTCCCCTGTCTATAGCCACTCCATTCCTGTCTCTTGTTAGAAAACAAACAGGATTCTAAGGAATAATAATAAAATAAAATATGATAAAGAAATATCAGAAAGAAACAAAACAAACAGAGGAGAAGAACCAAAGGGAAAAAGCACAAGAAACAAATATAGACTCAGGACACATATGTTCACACACACAGGAATCCATTAAAAACACAAAATTGAAAACCATAATGTATATGCAAAGGACCTGTAAGGAAGTAATAAATAAATATGTCCGGACACATTCCTTAACAGTGGTTTGTTTCCTTTACAGAAAACAAGAGTTTTCATTTGCATGTGGCTATCAGTTGGAGATAGCTTCAGGGTTTGGGAGGGAGCATTTGTTTGCTTCTTTCAGCATTAGGACCCCATCTGGTTCAGACTGGAGATGGCCTTGGTGCTGTCACAGTCTCTGAGTTCATACGTGCATCAGTCCCGCTGTGTTTAGAAGGCTTTGTTTCCTGGGTCTCCTCCATCCCTCCTGGCTCTTACACTCTTTCCGCTTCATCTTTTGTAGGGTTCCCTGATCCCTGAAGGGAAGGATTTGATGGAGACATCCCGTTTAGGACTGAGTGTTCCAAGGTCTCTCACATTCTGCATATTGTCTGGACGTGGGTCTCTGTATTTGATCCTATCTACGGCAGGAGGAAGCTTCTCTGAGTATAGCAAAATGTCACTGGGAGTGGTTTTATCGCTATGTTCCTTTAACACGGTGGTCCTCAACCTTTCTAAAACTGTTGAAGAGGTCACCTCACAGCCGTAGGAAAATTCCACCAGGCCCTTCTCCCTTCCCAGAAGGGATAAGTCCTTAGAACAGATAGTGCCTTCTTAATCACATTCCTCAGGAGGACCATGGGGGAGAGGGAGGAGTGGGACCTATTGTTGACCACCTGCAGATAAGGGAAGCTCAGAGCGAGTAGACACATTCCTCAGGGCAGGCCAACCACTGGCCCCTGCACACAAGGAAAGCGTTTGCCACCTCATCCATCGCCTAAGGACCAATCAGTTTAAAAGTCACACTGTTCTGTTAATCATATTGTACCTAGTTGCCGTTTCTCTATTCTGCCCCTAGAAACCGTAGAAAAGTTTGCAGAATGAGTGGCCCAGGGTCACCTCTCCTTTTGGATGCAGGATGACCCCAGCGTGCTGGAAAAATAAATTTTTCTTGCTTTTGCACCAATCTCCATCTCCACGTGATTCACTCAGGAGATCCGGTGGCTAAGACTCACCAGAGTCTTACATTGTGATCCTTTAATGGAGCTCCTCATGTTGTGGTGACCATAAAATTATTTTTGTTGCTATTTCATAGCAACTGTAATTTTGCTACTATAATGAAATGAAATATAAATATCTGATATGCAGGATACCTGATGTGTGACCCCTATGAAAGGGTCATTTGACCACTCCCCAAAGGGCCATGACCTACAAGTTGAGAAACGCTTCTTTAACTGAGCAGTATTTGGTTTTCCTCTAGGTCCCTGACCTATCTAGTATGAGTTTCTTGACGACCCAAGCAGGTTTGGGCATGGGTTCCACCTCATGAAGTGGGCCTTAATCTAATCAGATATTAGTTGGTTACTTCCACAACCTTTGAGTCACTATTGTGTATCTTGGAGTCAAGTCATCACTGTAGATCAAAGGAAGTGTATCCATTGGTCAGTATTCACAATGTGAGAACTCTGCTCACACCCCACTGGTGACCAACAGCCCCCAGGGAGGGTCACAGAGGACACCACAGGAACTAGGAAAATTTAAGAGTTAAGGAAATATTTGATTCATTGTTTTGTTTTAACAATTGCATAGGACCCAACATGCATAAAAGATATTTAATTTACAGTTCAAAGATTCTCAGTCTACTATACTTCCAATACTCTTCAACAAAGCCAGTACATACAAGGACAATCCCAATAAATTAAGAATTTGTTTACACAACTCACCACAAAAGGAGAAAAAAAAGCATTTGAAAACATTAACCACTGTTCATAATGAAAACCCTCATTAAACAAAGATTCCTCTACAGATTTACATATGTAAAATCTGCCTGCTGGGGTTGCTCTAGAAATCTCCCAAAGGATACCCAAGTCCCTTAGAGAAAAAAATATTTGCACATAACCTTTGTAGTTTTCCTGACTTCCTTAAATTACCTCTAAGTTATGCATAATACATAATATAATGTAAATGCTGTGTAAACAGTCACTATATTTTATAGTTTGGGAATTAATAAGGGAAAAAAAATCTATAAATCAAAACAGGCTCACTATTTTCTGAGTCCTTTCTTGCCCTTTCCTCTCTCCTCTCTCTTCTCTCCTCTCTCCTCTCTCCCTTCTCTCTTCTTCACTCAGTTTGACAGGATCGCTTTCTATAACTCCAGGTTGGCCTCAATTCTTGAAACTCCTGCCTCAGCCTCCTGAGTGCTGGAATTACAGAAACAGAACACAATCCAAGATGTAAAATGCTTAAAACCAGGAAGGCAGAGCCCCCAATTGAGTGAGACTGACTACCAGATATTTCTGATCCTCATTTGGTTGAACTTGCAGAGGCAGAAGGACATGTTTCCACTAGAATCCTACTCAGGTGATCTGGCTCCTGAGTCCTATTTAAAAGTTTGCTGTCTTAGACCTCAGTGCCTTTCTTTGCTGGTCAGAGAAAGGTTATGGGAAAGGCTTGCAAGAGTCTCCCCCGTAGCAGAATGTAGACGGGAATGCTAAGCAGAGCAAGAAACTGACGTATTATGTAATCTCAACAAATGCTTCTCCCGATCCCACAGGGCTTGCTACCTGTCCAGATGTGTCCCAAATTAAGTGACAAGAACTGGGTCTCTAATCTCTCCATTCACTGGATGAGAGTTGTCTCTTAAGCAGAGGTATGGACTTATGGAAAGACTTTGGTCAAGCTCAAATCCTGGAAAAGGCTCAACCAAGAGCTGTTAGCTGCCACAACAGCCTGGGAGAGGGATTGGGGGGAGGGAAGGTTCTGAACTACGTAATGACATCAACTGCAGAAGGGACCATTCCATCTGCAATGCAGATAAACAAAACCAACAACGAATGCCAACTTTTAGAGTAAATATTGAGCATAGTTCACCCAAGACTGGAAAGAGAAGAATGTTTATTCTTTTCATTTTGGTAATACTGTAAAGACCAGGTCAGTGCATTAGGACAAGGGAAACATTTAAGTTGTCTTATTTTTGGCTCTTACAACAGGATGCCAGCCGGGCTCACGCCTTTAATCCCAGCACTTGGGAGGCAGAGGCAGGTGGATTTCTGAGTTCGAGGCCAGCCTGGTCTACAGAGTGAGTTCCAGGACAGCCAGGACTACACAGAGAAACCCTGTCTCGAAAAACCAAAAAAAAAAAAAAAAAAAAGCAACAGGATGCCAGGGACTGGGTGGCTCAAACAGCCTGCATGATTTCTTGCTCTGGAAACAGCAAGTCTAAGATCACTGGATCTGATGCCTGCTAAGGGTCCTCTTCCTAGTTGCAGACAACTGTCTTCTAGTGTCCCCTGCAGATGGCAGGGGAAAGGCAGCAGGCTCTCTCCTGTTCTTGTGGGGCACTATTCCTGTTGGGAGTGACCTTGCTTAAACATTAACTGCCTAGTCAGCCATACGTGCTTACTGGCACAAAGTCTTGGCCTCTGTGGGAAAGTACTAGCCCAGTTGAGAACAAATAGCTATAGATCTTATGGACAGGTAGCCCAGTTGAGAACAAGTAGCTATAGATCTTGTGGACAGGTACCTAGCAACCCATTCTGTTCTGTACTTTCTGCTGAACTTTTCACCCAGCCAACATCCTGTTCTTGAGAACACCTGAGCTCCCCAGAGACAAAGCGACCCTATGTCACTCCCCTACCCCGTATCCTGCTTCTATGAGTATATAACCTGTGTGGGAACAATAAAAATTTGACAGCTTGATCAGACCTCTTGACTTGCTATCTGTTCTTCTCATCCCTTGTCCTCCCATTCCCTTCCAGGGGTCTCCCCAGTCCCCTGTTCATCACCCCGCTGGCCAGGGCAATTCCCTCTGTGGGGAAAAAATTCCATGTCATCATCACCTTTGAAAGTCTGAGACTTCAAGCACCATTGCACTGGACTTAGAATTTCAAGGTGTGAATTTGGGGAGACACAAAGGTTCAGGTCACAGCAATGGTAAGAGGGTGTAAGAGAAGGAAGCAATGCAGCTTGCACACACACACACACACACACACACACACACACACACAACGGGGCTAAACACATGAAGAGCCTAAAAGAGTCACAAAGGGATACATCATCGCCAAGGCTGTAGGTGGACAAAACAAGTACACCAAACTTATTTGCATTTCTATTGATGCTAACAGATCAGAAAAAAGAAACTGAGAAAAAGATACCATGTCCTAACCAGGACATGCATTAGGGATCAATTTTAGATGTAAGTGGGGATACTTAAAGCTTCTGCTCTGGGCCCGGCGGTGGTGGCGCACGTCTTTAATCCCAGCACTTGGGAGGCAGAGGCAGGCGAATTTCTGAGTTCGAGGCCAGCCTGGTCTACAGAGTGAGGTCCAGGACAGCCAGGCTACACAGAGAAACCCTGTCTCGAAAAACCAAAAAAAAAAAAAAAAAAAAAAGACAGAGCTAGAAGATGAGCCAGTTGACTTAAGCTCTTTGGTGGCCTGCAGGTTGGAGACACGGGGAGGAGCTGATGCTGGGGCTGGAGTCTGAGAACACTAGCAGGCTCCCTTTATATTGAGGGATCTTAGTCTTTTTCCTTGAGGCCTTTGATTGATTATATGAGGTACATGTACACTTGGCAGCTTAATACACTCTCTTCTGAGTGCACTGACTTAAATATTAATTTCTTTTTAAAATACCTCTTCTCAGACTTGATGAGCAAATTTGTGGTCGTGAGACCTTGTCAACTCAACGCATCAGTGTCAATCAAGCCGACATGTCAGCGTCCATCACTTCATGGAGAGAGGGCCTTCTGGCGCTAGAGCAATTGGTAGCTGTGCCCAAAATAATCACTTCCAACTCAATGCATATTATGCAGAAAATGAAATTTGACATGGACATAGACCAAAATGTGATAGGCAAAACTGTAAAGCTTTCAGCTAACAGAAGCAGGACACGGATTCCAATACCTAGGGATAAGCAAAGATCTCTTAGGGAGCAAAAATCAATAACCCTAAATGAATATTTGGAAGCTCAGAATTGATATCAGTTTTTAAAAATTTACAAGTAAGGAGGTGAAAAGACAAGCCACTTACAGATAGACAATCGTCACGACTACAATGTATGTACTTATTTGACAAGGACTCACGTATATATGAAGTACTCAGTACAAGAAGGATAAATAGTGTTTGTAACTGTAAACTGAATGTCCACGATGTCTCTGTGATTCATGGACATTCGCGGATGGACAGACATTTGTAGTCACCGGTTGCATGCAGTTCCAATGAAGGCGACAGAAGCCTGTGTTATCTTCTCCCTCCAAATGCCAAATTCCTCACACTTTGTGCTTTTTTGGCCATTTTTCTGTTTAAAATGATCCCCAAGTGGAGCTAAAAGCCATGTAGTGCCCACTGCAAGAAGGCTATGTGAAAATTATTAAATAATAAGAACACACCAATTATGGCTGTGCTGATTTATATGTAACAATAAGCTTACGCACACACAGAGTCACATACATTCACACCCACACCCACATATACACACTCACACACACTCATACGAAATAACATACACACATACTGGTTTGGTGTCTCTGTTTTTTTTTTTTTTTTATGCAAATCGATCAGGTGATGAGACTTGTCATCAGATACAGGAACAAACCTAATTTTACCTCAGGAGCAATGGTTCAATAGTGTTCCTTTCTATGTTTGTTGTGACTTTATAGGCCACAGTTACTGTGAATAATGAGAATCAACCATACATGTAATGTAAATATATCATAATACTCAATAGGAATTCCATTCATATTATGTTAAAAAAAAAAAGAAAGAAAGAAACTGGCGAGTCTAGCCTATGGACGTCAGAATGGCAATGGCCTCCAGGGGAGTGCTGAATGGATGATATCATAAGGACACTCTTTGAGGGAAGGTTCCGCATCTTCACCTGGGAGTTAGCAGTTAAAACAAAGGTGAGACTTGGTTTCAAGGAGACCGGTTTAGGTTAACTAGCTGCATTGTTCTCTTACAACCACAGGGTGGCAGTGTTGTAGAGTTGACTAACCTTCTCCTGCGTTTGCTTAGACATTGATTGTGCTTTCCCTCTTCCTTCAAGGAGCCTTTGTTCCTTGTGACACTCTGAACAGCGGCTTCTTTTTTAAATTAATTATTTTTCTTACAACTACAAAGTACATGCTGAGCCTGTCTACCCTCTACCTCATCTCCCCTCCCTTTTCTCACTCCTCTTTCTTGTGATACTTTGAATGAGATGCCCATTAAAGTCTCTAGCATTTCAATACTTGGTCCCAGCTGGTGACACTGTTTGGGTAGGATAGAGGGTATGGTTTTGCTGGAGAATCGTGTCACTGGGGGTGGCCATGACATTTCAAAGCTCTTTGTCATTCTCGGCTTGATCTTTCTGTTTCCCTGCCAATGGTTGGAGATGTGAGCTCTCAGCTGTTCCCATATCACATTAGCTATCCCTAGCTATCTATTGCCACACCTCTCTACCATGATAGAGTCATAGAGTCTCTTCTCTCTCTCTCTCTCTCTCTCTCTCTCCCCTCTCCCTCCTTCCCTCCCTTTGTAGCTGCAAGCCAAATAATCCATTTCTTCTAAATAGCCTTGGCTACGGTGTCCTATCAGAGCAAGAGAAAAGTCACCATACAGTCCTCTAGACAATCTCACTTCCATTTTGTTTACTATTCAATGTGTGCATACATGTAAATTTAGCCTAAGATATATGTTTCTCATGTTCTCAATTATGCTCATGCCCTGGCCAGGTCAAAATTATGAATATTTTGTATTTAGTTTCCCTGCATGGTTTGGCTTTGTTTGACATTTATATTCTTAGCCCAGCAGAATATTTAGAATATATGTGGTAAGGTAAGAGTTTGATTTTTTAAAAAATTGTTGTTTTTTAAGACAAAATTTTATTATGTAGCCCAGCCCAGCCTGGAATTTGCTATGTAGCCCAGGCTAGTTTTGCCTTCTGAATGTTGGAATTAGAGTGGATATCACCATCTCTAAAATTTCATGGTCCTGTGAGCCCATAACTACAGCATTTGGGAAGTGGCAACAGAAAGGTCAGAAGTTTAAGGACACACTGGCTACATAGTGAGTTCAGGCCAGCCTGGGCTATGTGAAAGCCTGTCTCCAAAATAACAATAAAAAATTATAAAAACAATTAGCCAATTTACTCAGTTTTGGAAGTGCCACAGTGCATTAGTGGGCTCTATCTTACGGGTGAATTCCTGTGAGTGGCATTCCACACTGTGATGCCCAAAGTGACATGTGTCATAAGGTTAGTAGTTGGGGTAAAACAGGAGACAGGACAATGTGTGTGCTTGCAGCTCTCTCCTCCCAGTCTGTCTCTGCTGTCCCGATTGCCTCCATATGAACTTGTCAAGACTGGTGGAGGTCTCTGTATACAGATCTCCATTAGATTTTCAAAGATGCCCTGTGCTCTGGACTTTCATAGTCCAATGTTCAGAAGCTGAGAGATAGGGACTTTCTTCTCTGCTACAGGCAGAGAGGCTGCACTCAAGAGCCCTCTGCTATCTTTTCTCCACCCCCAATCTCCACTGAGGCCTAGGGGTGCATGCCTTGGCCCTTCCTCACAGGGAGTATTTTAGAAGTCAGCAGTAGCTTTCCATATCCCTTCCTGAAGAACTGGAGGGAGAAACTCCAACCAAAGAGAAGGAGCCAGAGAGAAGGCTGGTGGGTAACAGCACTGGCCACCGAGCCTAAAGACTGGAGTTGAATCCTTGGGATGCACGTTGTCCTCTGACCTCTCTATGCTCCTTGTGGCACCTTCGAGCCCTCTCACCCTAGATACAGGAGCAATGAGTAAATGCACGATGTTCTAAAAACAGTTACAGCTGTGGAAGAAGGAAGAAGAAGCAGTATCTTTCTGACCATCGTTAACTTCAGTCTCTTTGGCTGAGTCTTCGGAGCAGAGGTCATTATAACCCAGGGAATGCTTGAGGAACACCAGGCTGGAATGGATCCTCCCCCTGATGGCTTCCACGTCTTCATGCTCAGACTGAACATGATTCTTTTTTTCTCTGTAAGTATGAGTCCAGAAACAGGTGACTGATAGACCAAATTTACTTCAATAGGTGAGTTTTATACCCAGATAAATGTGCAGAAAATGCTGTCTGGCATTTTACAGCTATTTAACCAGCTCCTTTGGAGAAACTAAGTCTTGTATATGATTAAGGGAAATTCATGGCCTAGAGAGATGGCTCAGAGGTTAAGAGCACTTACCACTCTTTCAAGGTCCTGAGTTCAGTCCCCAGTAACCACATGGTGGCTTACAACCATGTGTAATGGGATCTGATACCCTCTTCTGGTGTGTCTGAAGACAGTGACAGTGTACTCATACACATAAAATAAATAAATATTTAACAAAAAAAGGGGGAAATTCAATGAATTAACATTTGCTGGTTAATCAAATACAAAGTGCGCCAATAAAGTGGGGCCAGGTAAACATAGAAGGTGGATTCTGTTTTCATGATGTGAGAATCTGTCAAGTGTCAGTTCCGAAATGATAATGACAGAGATGAGGGGAAAGCAAGCATGGAGAGCAAATTTGTAAAGAGGTTGGCACAGGAAAAGAAATCCTATCAGGGGAAGTCAGGAGAGTATCATCATGTGGCTCATCAATGTGTCTGAATTTGGTTTGAGGAGGCATGGTGCCTAGCCACACAGTTGATAATAGAGAAGGGACAAGTATAGCAATTTCCACAGGATGCCCAGAAGCTGGAGAAATAGTGAACTATGCTACCAAGCCCTAAGAGTGACGGGGACAGGGAAGGATGACTTCAGTATTCAAGATGGGAACAGGAGGATGTACTAGCGAAGAGTCTTGTGTGCATTATTGGGAAAGCTATGCACGAGACAGAGGAGGCTGAATCCATAGAACATGTTAGCTCTTTAGGAGCACCTAAAGTTACTCAGACCTCAGGGTGCAGATGATCCTCCTCCTTACTTAACAAAGGAAAGACTTGTGACTTAAACCATTTAACTGAGAACCTGTGGGTCAGGGATCTGTATAGCTCAGCTGCAATCTGTGACTCGGGTTCTCTCACAAGTGTAGCCATCTGAAGGGCCACGTGGGGGAAATTTTCATGTATTAGCCGACTCATGACATGAACTATTGCTGGAGGGGCCTCCATTCCTTGGCTGGTAACTGAGCATTTTTCTTTTGTTCCTTGGATGTATCTGTCTCTCACAGGGAAGATTATAACATGGTGGCTGTCTTTCCTTGGAGTGAACAGGCAAGAGAGAGGAGGAGAGACAAGAGGGTCAGAGTCAGAATCGTTTTATTGTCTCTTTATTTTTGCTCACACTGGAGAGGAGGGATATACCCAAAGGTGCTGACACCTGGAGTCCATTGTGGAAACTGCCTACCACTGGGGCATTACTAGAATCAACCTTTGTCAGCTGCAGTTATGAGGGCAGAGAAATGCTTGTGCCCTTATGTTAAGGAGAATGTACATTTCTAGCCTTACTTGCTCATGATAAATTCTGTGTTAGAAAGAATAGGGCTTTAAATGCTGAAAGAGTGATTTGCAAAAGAGATGCAGTGAAGGAGACTAACAGGTCAGAAAAGAAAGACCAAAGGCTTATGGGAAAGTTGAGAAAAACTATATTGTATAAGAAATGTGTGGCTAGGCAGTGGTGGTGCCCACCTTTAATCTCAGTACTCAGGAGGCAGAGGCAGGAGGATGTCAGAGTTTGAGGCCAGCCTGGTCTACAGAGTGAGTTCCAGAACATCCAGGGCTACACGAGAAACCCTGTCTTAAACATAGATAGATAGATGGACAGATGGATGGATAGATGGATGGATGGATAGATAGATAAAATAAAAGAAAGAAAGGTCTGTGTCTAAATACTAAAATAGTCTCAAAAGATCCTAGGCTAGACAAATAGACTCATTTACACGAAAACAAAATGTTGCTTAAAGACAGTGTAAAGTTCTGAGACTTTTGAGTGTCTTCACTCAGCCAAATCTTGCTTTAAAGAAGACAAAACACTCTGTAGACCTGATACCTGACTGTCTCTTTTTAGAACCACCTGGAACCACAGCATTTTCCTTGTATGTAAAATGGCTAAACTATAGCCAACTAATGCTGTTTCCATAAAGGGAAACCTCATAAGGGAAGAAGAAAAATCACCTTGGGGGAAAATTCGATAGAACAGGCCCTTTCTTCTCTAAGGGAGTCAAGGCTTAGTACTCTTTCCCACCACACCCTTTGGAGTGCATCTTCCAGCTATTAAAACACTTGCTTTCCCCTGAGCCCCACTTCATCCACAAGGCACTCAAATGTCACCTCCCTGACCAGTATCTGAAATAGTATCCACCTGCCCATCCTCTCTTTTGGGGGGGGGGGCAGCTAACACCCCATTGGGAATAAAAGGTCTGTGAACCAGGCACTAGTGGCATAACCCTGAAATTCCTCCCAGCTCTCCGGAGGAGAGGCAGAGAGATCAAGAGTTCAAAGCCAGCCCCAGCTGCATAGTAAGGTTGAGAACAGCCTGGGCTACAGATGACTCTGTCTCAAAAGCTGAACAAAACAGCAAAACCCTATGAATTTAAACAAAAAAAAAATAGCGTACTGCTTTAGAACTTGGAAACGTGTGTCATTGGTTCATGTTTGTTTTTAAAAGTCCATAAAACTACATGAAAAGCAAGCAAAGAATGTGTGTTAGAACTTGATGATAATTCAGATGTCTGCGCACGTACGCATTTTCATATATGTAGTGCGTTTTTAAAATCCAGACAGACTGAAGCGACCTAAACTAGTCTGAAATAGAGACAGCGATTCATTTGCTTGGTTTCTCTGAAGAAACAAAACTCCTTTTAAGTGGAGGCTCTTAGGGAGGACACTGGTCGCGTACGCCCTCTCTAATAAAAATGTATTCTTGTCGATATTTGATTGGTTGGCTCTTCCAGGTCCCCCTCGCTCATTGATCTATGTTCCAGTCTATCATTTCTAGACCCAAGCAGCTTATTGGTTCGTTGCCACGCTCCGGCAGGAGGTGTTCCCCAGTGACGTAAAAGACCCTCTCCGCCCACATTCCGAGGTCTAGGCGGAGACTTTGCACGACTCAGTCTCTGGGGGCGGGACATGGATGAGAGAGGGACTTTTGATACGGTATAGGTGGCAAGACGGGCGTCCGATTGGTCACTGGCCTGGCAGAAGGAGGGGTCGCCTCTGGATCCAGGGGCAGAGCTTTAGAGACCCAAGGGAGTCTCAAAGTTTGTCTGGAGACTAGTTGGGGAGTGGGCTTGTTGCGCGAGGACTTTCTTGGGATGAGAGTTGCCTTCTTGCCTTCTTTTTGGATGCACAGCCCGATTTAACCCCTGCACCTCCCGCCCGATCCCAGCAGGCTTGTCCTCTCCGGGGATTCACAGATCTCCGAGGACACGGGTCGCGGAGCCTTCGGCAGGGCTCTCCCGAGTTCCTGCTCCAGTGCCTAAGTTCCACTCGCGCACACGCAAGCACACGCGGAGAGAGGCGTCTCACCGGCCCGCGGCGGCTCTGCGCGGTCCCCTCCTGCCTCAGCATCCTCGGCCCTGCGCGGCGCCCACCGCCATGGAGGTGCTGGAGAGCGGGGAGCAGAGCGTCCTGCAGTGGGACCGCAAGCTGAGTGAGCTGTCAGAGCCCGGGGAGACTGAGGCCCTCATGTACCACACGGTGAGGACCCGTGGTCCGGGCAAAGGGGGGTGGGGGTAAGGAGAAAAGCGGGTTTTGTCACCAGCTGGGCCCTGAGAGGCAGCGTTTAGGAAGGGGTATGGCCAGAGCCAGAGGTCTGGGGATGGGAGTTTCTTCTATGAACCCATGAAGGTGCACAGCTGGGGCCTTTAAACTTTCTTCCGAGTAAGTGACCCTTTGTATTCCAAAGCAGTTTATAGTGTTTTCCTATCGGCAGCTCCATTTCCTATTGCTAACGGTACAGCAATGCTGGGAAGAGACGCGTTTTGAGAATAATGCCTCCGCCCAGTTACACTGACTTTTTTTTTTTTTTTTAATGGTAAGGTTTGTAAAACACACACACACACACACCGCTCCCAAAATTTGGACAAGCTAACGCATTATTTTCTTCCCATATGGTTTTTTCTTCCCCCACACAGTTTCTTTACTTTCTTGTTTATATCTTTAAAATGTTCATGAGTGTTTAAAGCCTTCCCACTCTGCACTGGAAGGCGGCTGCCTCACTTGGCTGCTTCATCTGCACAACCTCGAACTGCTTCCTCCGTTTTCAGGGGAAAGATCTCTGAAAAGTTCGGAAAATCTGAAGCAGCTGCGTGTTACAGAGAGGCTTTGGGGGAAAGAGGTGGGACAGCTCACCAGTCCTTCCCACAGAGACCTCTTTGGAGACTCAGCTGTCAGAACGTGGATCATTTAAAGATGTCACTTTCAACTTTTTGCAAGAGAAAATTTTGTTTGTGCTAGCCAGTGCTGGTAATATGGCTTTGTTTAAAATTCTTAGAAGTTGAGAGAGAGAGAGAGAGAGAGAGAGAGAGAGAGAGGAGAGAGAGAGAAACTTGACTGAGGGACTGAGGTAAGGACAGGCTTGGCTGCATTTCTGTCTTAGTGCTGTTAATGGGGTCAGTACCAGGATATTTGAAACTTTTGCAAAACTGCCTGCAGGCTCCACCTCTTTGGCCTTTGCTGCTGGCTGACTGTATTTTGGGAAAAGGGATGGGGCCTCCCTGCTGTTTCCCACCAAAGCATTTGTGGTAGCTGAGAAGGTCTGGTTAAAAAAAGAAGCCATGTGTAGGGTTGAGAGGGAGTGGTGGTTCACTCTGGGGCAAAAGCCAGATGTTGAGTGTGATCCTGATCACCCGGCCTTTGCCCATCGTCTGTCCGATGAAATCTTGGGGTTGGGAGCCTAGGTGTGCTTTGGGTGCTTTAGAAAGAGCCTGATCATTTTAGACCATAGCTGTTTTTAACTCCAGATGTTTGCACTGACGTGAGCTGCAGCTTGCCATGAGCGGAGAGACAGCTCTCCCCTTGTTTTTCAGCAACAGCTCTCGCTAAAATGTCTTACGCAGCAGCCACAAGGCCACAGCGTCAGGCCGTCTTTCAGTGGGTGGGATAAAATGTGCAGACAGCCACATTGCTGGATTCCCAGGCTGGGCTTTGAGATGAGTGCCTACCTGGGACTGGCAGGAACTGTAGGACAAAAGCTTGGCTTGGCTCCAACTACTGTCTTTACAGCTTCAGAGCTGGAGACCTTGCATTCCTTTTGATATTAACAACTTAGGTTTCCTGTGTAAGGCAGTGATGTGGGTCGTTTTTCTGACAATCCTCTGCTTTTCAACAAGTATTATAGGGTCTCCAGATAAGTGTCTCCCTTCTGAACAGCCTACTTATACAACATGCCTCTCATGGTGGCTGCCAGTTATTAGTATGTATATGTGGATTACTAGTAAAAGAAGCATAGATGGCTGGATCATATGCCTCTGAACTGGGGCAAGTTTACAAAAGCTTGATACTTTTCCCATGCTAGCGCTTGAACTCAAGATATCTATGTTGTGGAGCTGCTTGTGCAGTTTGTCTGTGATGGCGCAAGGCTGAATCTCCGTGTGAACCACTTTTTATTATGTTTTCATTCAAAGATATCCTTTCACTTCATATTTATCGAGTAACTTCCATGTGCCAAACACTTTGCCATGCACTTGGGATCCATAATGAACAAAAATAGACCAAAGCCCGTGACTCTGAGTAGTTTACTTTTTTTTTTTTTTTTTTTTTGCATGCGTGTAGGAAGAAAATAAATAAGAAATGACAAATGTAAAAGAGAGACAAGCCATACAGAACGGTCGACATTTTAAATGCAGAGGAAGAAACAAGTAAAAGCAGATCAGCATCATCCTTGGTGTCTGTCTACCCCAGGGTAGAGACCTCAAGGACAGAGGCTAGGATGGAACTGAGGAGTAGAGTATCTGCCCAAGGGTTTGAGAGAGGGGAGTGTTAGCCAGAGGAAAAGCCAGGCCACAGGCTGTCTCTTAGAGCTGGATACCTCCGTCGTGATCTATGTGTGTAACATCATCTGTGTTAGGTTACCCTGTCTCGGTGAATCATTTTCTTTGTAAATATGGACTACTTCCACGATGCTGGTGCCTGGTTTTGGAGTGACCCAGGTACATTTTCTAAGTTGAGTGTGTTGAGAGAAGAATGTGGGGGGTAGGGAGCAGAAGAGAGATTTTCTTTGGGAAAAATGCTAAGAGATGATCATAGCTACAGCCTGCGCTTCAAAGAAAGGGCTTCTTTCTTTGTGTGCCCTTGTGCAGTCTTCCAGGCCCCACCCTTGGTTGGATGCTCTCTCTTTTTACCGTCTTTTGACTATCTACTATGCACGTGTCCATGTGTGCCTCTGTGCCCGTGTAAGCCAAAGTACAATCTTGGGTGTTATTCCCCAGGTACCATCCATGTCCTTTCTTCTTGTTGTTTGAGACAGGGTCTCTCAGTGGCCTGGAACTTGTCATGTAGGCTCTGGTGGATGGTCAGTGAGCCCCAGAGATCTACCCTTCTCTACCTCCCCAGTGCTGGGATTACAAGCTGGAGACAGCAGGCCTGTTCTTGTTTTGTTTTGTGTTTGGTTTTTGTTTTGTTTTTGTTAATTATGGCTCTAGGGTTTGAACTTCAGTCCTTGGTCTTGCCAGGCAAGCACATTCTGGCTTGAGCTGTCTCTCCAGCGTTACTGTCACCATCTTAAAAACTCAGTCATTTTGGGGTAGGAGCTCTAGAACTTTATTTTACAAGGGTTCCCCCAAATTATACTGGGGTCCTACTAAAAGATAGTGCGTCAAATGCTTTACTAAAATCGTGCTGTTTCCCCTCTTTCGTGACCCAGTAAGAGTGCCCCTTCTTTGTCTATTTGTTCACCATGGGTCCCAGGGTTTGAACTTGGGTCCACAGGTTTGTGCAGTTAAGTCCCTTTACCTGCTGAGCCATCTTGCTGTTTAAGCTCATTACTCCCTTTTAGTTTTGTTTTATATATAAGAAAACCGAGGCTTGATGCACTGGAGAATGTTGTGGGATTTGGGCCTCCCAGCTAACTAGTAATGTAACCTGGATGCAAATCCAGATCTGTCCGACTCCAAAACCCTTTCCGCTATAGGTTGAAAACTCCTGACTTAAAGAGCAGTATCTGATTAAAAGGTTGGGAGAGAATGATAGGTTTATAGAAACTGCTGAGTCCCAAAACAGCCAATCTTTAACTGGAGCTGCCAGTGTCTTCTGGAGTCAGGCTCATTGTTTTAAGGTGGGATTTAGCTAACAGCATATCAGATCACGGAAGCTCTTTTTTTTTATTTTTTTATTTTTTTATTTTTTTTTTTTAGCAAACTTTTAACATGCTTACCTTCAAAAAGAGAAAATGTCCAAGTTTCCCAAGGCTGGACTTTTCTTTCTCAGATGTGACTTGTGAGCATGAAGAGCTATGCTTTTTTTTGTTTTTGTTTTTTGGGTTTTTGTTTGTTTGTTTTTTTGTTTTCATCTGGCTAGCTGTAAAGACTTCTGGGTCTTGAAGGCTCAAGGCTTAAGGGAGACAGTCAACAGAATAATGAAACCCTTGAATAGGGTGGCTGTGGACTTGCTCAGCAGATCCTGAATTACTAAAGCTTTGGGCTTCCTCTTGAGGCTTATATAAATAAAGCCTTCTGAGTTTAAGGTGTGGGTCAGGAGGCCCTGGTTTCCAGCACTAGCACTGAAGCAGAAAAAGTTGTGATTAAGATGAGGAATGTTCTTTTAGTTCAGCACATCGTTTTTCTATGACAGCCGCTGCTTCCAGACTGATCAAGGCTGAACGAGTGTTCAGAACCATAGCCGGCACAGAACCGAAGACTTGTCTCTCAGTGTTGGGTGCCATTCTGAGAAACCTTGCTCCTTTTTGCCAGCATGCCTGGATGTAGGACTGTTCTGATGTTATATGAACCTGTAAGGTTCTAGACAAATTATATCCCTGGGAATTCTCTGTGGACTTTTGCAGTATAAAGGACAAACTAATCAGTACTCTGTAAAAGCTCAGTACTCACGTTGCACAGGCTTTTTGTGAAGACACCAGGGAGCAGGATGCTTGGTGGAATGGGATTCCCAGGTTGAAGTCTGACCTTGGATTGAGCAGAATAAAACGTGGTCATTTTGGCTACTTTTCCTTTTCTGGCAAATACAGATTTTGTTAGTTTTTGCAACAATTCTGTTCATTTACAAAACGAGTAGGTAGAAACTAGTCTTTGCCAAGGGGTCCAGAGATGTTCTGCTTGTACAATACGACAGTAAAACGAGTTGGGGTTACGCTACTCAGATTTTCCATCTGGTCAGTTTCTGAGGTGAGATGCCTCGTCCCAGTGGTAGGAAGGGAGTTAAGGAAGCTGATGGCATCCCAAGGGAATCATCAGGCTTTTTCATCTGGCTGACACTGTCTGCTGAGGAGTTGGTCCATCTCATAGGCTGAAGGGTTTGGGCTTCCTGCCAGCAAGCCCAGAGACTGGGGTGGTTCTGATGGGCAGTGAAGCCTGCGGCTGGACATTCTCATTTGGATATCATTTCCTGTTGGCGTCCCCTGAAAATTCCTGTTGAGGAATCTGGGTCCTCATTGGCTGAGAATGTCACTGTTTCTGGTTACCTGGCCTTCACCAGTTGAATAGGCATACAGTTCCAGCAGGACATAGAAGTATAATTTGTCTTCGAGGCCCTCATTTGATCTTCCTATATCTTTGTTCCATTCAAGTTTCCCCTTTTCTCAGGCCCCAAGTATTATCACCTTGATGTCCTCTTTCCAGCTTCTCTTTACTTCATATTAGCTTACACTAATATTAAAAAATCCAAGTGCGTTCATACGGAGCCATAACTACTTTAGAGCAAAATGGTGGCTGTGTCCATGGAGAATTTGAGACAGTAGCTGGGGAGTATGTGCAGAGCATTTGGGGGATTGGGGAGCAGGTTGAGTCTCTATTGCTCTGTTTTTCCATACATAGGGCCCTTGAATGACAACCTCCCTTGCTCATGTGTGGCTAATTTACGCATGAGTATAAGATTCCCATTGTCTCTGTAAATATCTCTAACCCTTGTTTTTGTTGTTTCCCACATGGGGATGGAATTAATTGTTCAGATGGTATAATAATAACACGAGAAGGCAAATGTGGGCAGGACTGAGTTTCCTATTTGCCTTTAATCCTGCAAGATCTCAGGTGCAGTGTTCTGGGGAAGCAGAAACGCAGGGTGATGCTGCTCCCGTAGAAGAATGAGGCATTGCATCTGCATGACCAACAGGTTGAATCACAACGCTTGCAGCTGGAAGTACCCAAACTCACCTCACATCCACAGATATAAGTAAAGTAGTTCTCATGCTGCAAGGAGCTAAGAAGTGTAGCCCTGTGTTTGGATGATTCACTAGATCATCAATGTCCCAGCGGTTGCACCCATCCACGTTGGATGCCTGGTGGACACAGTGGTTTTGGATGTTATATCCACAATGACAGTATGCAGACGGAGAAGAGAGGCGGTTTCTTTCATGCTACTCCCCCCTTTTTGAGATGGAAGAGACTTTTCTTTACAAAAGGGGTTTGTTTGTTTAGTGCACAGGTATGTTCATGTGCATGTGTGTGTGCAATATGTGTGTTGCACATGTATGTGGCCTACAGAAGCCAAAAGCGGACTCCAGGTCCTCTGGAGCTGGAGTTACAAGTGTTTATGAGTCACCTAGTGTGGGTGCTGGGAATCAAACCCTGGTCCTCTCCAAGAGCCATCTCTCCAGCACACCCCAAAATTTTCTTACTAGCTTCCCAGGTCTAGTTTCTTTTTAGGATTGGGTCATATGAACATTTCTAAATGCACAGCTAAAGAAGGGTGTAGTTTAAAAGAATGATATTTTCTAGCTAGCTTGTATAAATTACGTAAAAGCCTGGTATTTGACAAGCTGTAAGCTTAGATTAGACAGGTTCTGAGCTATTCTAATTTACACTCAATCCATAGGCCCCCGTGTTACCTGCTGTGTGAGTCTTGCCCGAGGTTATTCCATTTCATCAGCTGTCATCAGGGTGTACTTCTCCTGGCCAGGTGTCCACGATCCATCTGACCTCATGGTGGCCTCCTTCTTTCTCCGTTTCCTCCTTCCACTGCCATGGTCTTTCTTGAGACCCCCTCACTGGATTCTCAGGTCCCGACTTTCTCTCTCTCCTGCCCAGTCACAAGCTCTAGCCTTTTATTAACCAATAGCTTTAAGGAGCAACGTTCACACAACAAAGGCCAGTGTATGTGAGAATTCACTGGTCTGGGGGTAACCAGATCCTGGGGTTGAATACATAGCAGCAGCACAGCAACCCCCCAACAGTGTAGGATTGAAAACACTGGCTTAGATTAATCATTTAGGGATGAAAGAGATACCAGAGACCAGGTGTGATTGTTGGTATAATAGTCTGTCAAAAGTTTTGTTTGATTAACAAACAAAGGTGTGCTCGCTGTCTCTCAAAGGTGGGACAGCAACTAGAAAAATATTTTAAATGGATAATTATTAGCTATGAGAACAAAAGAACAAGGCTGTGCCGCTTGCAAAGTCTAAGGATTGTTTAGGTGTGCTGTAAGGATCCAAGGAGGGACCCTGAGAGTCGTAGGAAAAAATCATGGGATACATACAACGCTTGATCATGGAGCTAGGGTTAGAGATATACTGGGAGGGAGTTTCCTGCTCACTGCCTGGGATATGCAGAATTAACTACATTATCCAGACTCCCAGCATCAGAGCCCAATACCAGGGCTAGAGGTAGCTAGCAGGGCCAGTGATCTTGCTCACCATGGAAGGCAAGAAGGCAAGAATGACTTCTTCCGGTCCAGGCCACAGCAGGCTGAAAGCAGAAGGCTGTTTTCAAGGCTGTTTTCCTACTTGCATGGGGTTGTTGGAATATTGATGAGGCATCGTGTGTCTCTCCACAACATGGACTTAACCACCACAGCCTGGCTATTCTTGCTGGCCATTTGCTGGGATTGAGCCTATGGCTGTAAGGTCCCAGTGAATGCCTCTGATTCCTTTCTGGAGAACTGAGGGGAAATAAGGAGATCTGTCACCTTACCGTCTTTGAGTTAACCTTGAGCCAGTTTCTTCCTGCTCACTGGATGTTCACCAGCTCTTCCAAATAAAGTTCCAAGTGACCGTGGGTTTTCCCTGGATGGAATTATATAGCCCTGGTGGACAGACTGGGTTTTATATAAAGAATCTGAGACTTGGTGTCGTAAAGGAATTTGCTCCTCTGGAAGACTGGCCTCTTGAGGTCAGAATGCCTTCAGTTTTTCTGTACTCTTCTCTTTGCTAAAGTCAAGAATGAAATGCTAAGCAATCCATGATAGTTTCATGACATCCAATCCTCCTAGAAAATGGACAAGCTAAGTGATTCTGGTCTCTTTTGTTGATGGAGAACAATGTATTCGTAACATACACATATGTAATATATATTTTAAATCTGTATTGTCATGAAGGCTTTTTAAGATATGCACATTTAGTTTGATAGGGACTCAGTGTGTCTCAGTGTCTTAGTTAGAATTTCTATTGCTGTGATAAAACACCAAGACCAAAGCAACTTGGGGAGGAAAGGGCTTATTTGACTTACACTTCCATATCACTGTTCATCACTGAACGAAGTCAGGATACAAACTCAAAGCAGAACAGGAACCTGGAGGCAGGAGCCAATCCATAAAGGGTTTCTGCTTACTGGCTTGCTCAGCTTGCTTTCTTATAGAACCCAGGACCACCAGCCCAGGGATGGTACCACCTACAATGGGCTGGGCCTTCCCCATTAATCACTAAAAGTGCCTTAGAGTTAGATCTTATGGAGGCATTTTCTCTGTTGAGGTTCTCTCCTTTCAGGTAACTCTAGCTCGTGTCAGGTTGACATAAACACTGGTATCCATATCTCTCTTTTTGTTCAGGGAATACAGTGAGGGTGGAGCAATTCTCTAAGAGCCCTGGCTTTCACGAGGGTGGGAGTGGAGGTTGTATTGTGGAATGGGTGTGTCTTTGACCCAGACCACTGGTTCTCTGGTGACCTTGGCTGTGCTAGTTGGATTTGTTTCTTTGCCTGTAATAGATGCATTTATTTTTACCCTGTCCTCTGTGTCTTCAGTTTGAGGATGTCCTAGCCCGGATAGTCTGATGTCATTTGGAATGCAGAAGGCCATGTAATTATTTTCTCTCGTGCATCTGAATTCTTCTCTTGCCAGCTTCTATCTTCAGCTATAAACACAGGTTTCTGCCGTCAACACATGCTTGCCAGCTGCCCCTACTCGATCACGTTTCTGTCTGTCTTGTTTAAGGTCAGGGTTTTTTTTTCTCCACACAAGTAGTTATCAGCTACAGTCTCCATTTCTTCAGCTTTCATTCCTGTCTAGACCCCCTGTGCTCTGGTTCCTGTCACTGATTGTAGGGTTTGCCAACCTTTAACTGCGAGTCCAACCATCTTTTCCCTGTGTTTCCCTGCCAGGCCATGTGGAAATATTTGACAATATTGACCATCAGTTTACCTTGTAACACTTTTCTTCGAGACAGGGTCTTACATTGTAGAACAGACTGGCTTTGACTCACTCTATAGCTCAGGCTGGCCACAAACTCACTATCTTTCGGTTTGCAGGCATGTGCTATGTGCCTGGGGCCTTTACCAGAGTTTCCACAACACCGAGGGGTCAGGGTGATAGACTTAGCGATTCGTCTTTCAATGACTTGTTAATCTTAAATGTGAGCATTTGGTCCTTGGCTGTCATCTCTTTCTCTGACCCTACCCCCATCTCCTCTGTCAGCTGCCATGTAACTGATTCTTTACATCTTGTTTGTGGATGGAGAGCCAGAGATCTTTGGAGTATGACCCTAGATTCTTCTGGGTCCACCTCAGTCGCAGAACAGCTCAGGCTGGCTAACCCTTCACAGTGTGTTCCTCTAACTAAGGAGAACTGAGGCTACTTTGACTCCTGTTATCAGGCACCTTCCTTATCGCAGGGATGTTTGGTGACTCAGGAGTTCCAAGTATAAACCCATGCAGCCTTCTCATGGGCCATTTCTGAGACAGCTGCTTCTAGAATCAATGTCACCCACCAGATACAGCCTGTGTTTTGTCTGGACTTCTGATACACTTTGGCTAGGGAAATCCTTCATGGACTTGGGGTGGTGGTGGTATGTACAGCTGTCTGACTGTTTGGAAGGTCAGGGCAAAAGTCAGACCTTACTTAGATCATGTCCCTTACATTCCTGTGTTGCTAGAGTGAGTTACAATCTGTTCATGTTAAATTGCCTGCTTTTAGGTTGTTTTCCCCTGATGTAATTTATTTATCTAAATTTAATTAGCATTATAGAGGAGCTTTGGTGGTGGTGATGGTTGAACAGTTCAGATGGGTCCCGCTGGACTGCCCAAGTCTCTATGGCCACTCCTTTGTAGCTGCATCTGTGGTAGATAACCCTCAGCTGGGGTCTGAGGCATTTTGATATGGGAACTCACTGTATGCAGTTTGCCCCAATCGAAGGTCTGTGTTTGTATTAAATGGGCTGAATTCTGTTTTGTACTTTATGTCTTTGGGTACTTACCATTGAAAGCTGTTTGGTTGGTTTTTTATTTTTTTGGGGTTGTTTTTTTTGTTTGTTTGTTTGTTGATACTTAACTGTCTAGTTCAGGTTGTCCCCAAACCCACTGAGTAGCCAACAACAAATCTTCCTCCTTCAGCTCCTCAGAGTATTAGAATTACAGGTGTTAGTCATTACACCAGGCTAAAAGTCTCCTGCTTAAAAACTAGAACAGGCTACTTAATGCCATAATGAAGCCCATTACTTTGCACACTCAGTCAACAATATATTAAAAAAAACTACAGCAAACTTTAATTAAGGGTTATTAAAGATAACAACAATGCTATTAAATTGTTGGAGTATTAATTTAGACAACCTGATTGATGAGTATAGTGTTTGTATTTATTTTATATTTTTGAGATAGTGTCTCCCTGTGCAGTCTAGGCCAGTCTTAGAGTCCTGGTCCTCTTGCGTCACCCTCCTGGGTGCTGGCATTCCATGTACAAGCTACACCGCCTGGCTAATTTGTATTTTATAATGTGGATCTCTGCTTTCTGGTTTAAAAGTTGGCTTCAGTGAAACCTAGACAAAATAAAAAGTGGAAAAAAACCAGGGAGGTAGGAGACATTTTTTCTTTCATACTAAGGAGAAAAGGCCTTTCAGACTTCTTGGCCAATAAGAAGTGTCTGGAGAGAAACAATCTACAGTTTCCAAGTTGTCTGAGTGGAAAATCCTGGTTTGTAGCATTTTGTGCCTTGGAAATGTCTGAATAGTTTTTTTTGAAGGGAAATTCCTTTTGGCTGAGAGAGAGCAAGCCAGCCGGATTCAAACTGATAGGATGGTGTTTTTAGACAAGAGGAGGAAATGGGATTTGTGGCCGCAGAGCCCCCTCACTGGTCAGTCCTGTTAACAGACAGTCGGAGGCAGCCAATCAGAACCTTGCAAGGGTCCCCATCCTCAAGGCCTTCCTTGCTTCCTGCTCACACATCCTGGGGAAATAACACTCTGAGCTGGTTCTTCCTCCAATCTCAAGATCGCTGTCTCTGTTTCTGTCTCTGACTCTGACTCACACTCTGTCTCTGTTTCTCCGTTTGTCTCTCTCTCTCTCTCTCTCTCTCTCTCTCTCTCTCTCTCTCTCTCTCTCTCTCTCTCTCTCTCTCCTCCTTTCTTGTTTTCTGAACTGTTTCAAAGCCTATCCCTGTAGGAAGGCTGATGCCTGTTCTGACCCTGCGCTCTCCCGGCGGAGTGGGAAGACAGGGCAAGGAGGTCATTGAGTTACGAGTCATTCAATACCTGGAGTGAGTTTTGCAGCAGAGCTGTGTTCAGGCTCTTTCTGCAGTGAGGAGAGTGGAATGACAAATGAAAGGGAGGAAGAGCTGAGGAACTCTTTACACAGAGTGTGGCATCCTCAGTTGATGGTGGGTATAAACAGAAGTTCTCCAGCCTTTAGAGTGTACAACATAGGACAATTAAAAAAGCTAGAGTTGAATCCGGGAATCCTAAGTAGTTTACGTCAGAAAGGGCTTCAGACTGCAGATCTCTCTGCCTCCGCCCAACAAGTGCTCGAATTACAGATATGCACCATCACCTTCCCCCCACACACCATAGGTTTAAGAAAAGAGGCTCCGTTGGGGAGTGTTGGGAGCTAGTCCAAGATTATGAAAGGTTTGCACATTCTTTCTGTAGACAGGAAGGCTGATAATAAGAGAAGGACAGACGTCGGAATGAATGTATTCGAGGAAGGAAACTTAGAAAGTGGCTAACAGAGATAAGCTAGAGAGGACGGAGTTAATTAAATGACCTGCTGGCCGGGGGTCCATCCAGGAGCAGAAGCATGTGAGGCCTGAGACTACAGGGAAGAGTAACACCTGTGAGAGGACTAGAAGCCAGACCTGGGGACTTGGTGGCTTTAGGGGAGAAAGAGTCAAGCATGGGAGACTTCCTGTCCCCTGCCTTGACTGGCTGAGTTGCCATTGACCTAGAATGGAAATGTTTAGCGAGCACATGAGTTTGGTGGGAAGATGGTGAGCTCATTTTCAGACTTGGTGACAGACGTGTCCGTGGGATACTCGGGAATGATGTTAAAAAAGCAGCTGGAAAATTGTGTCTGGAGTTCTGGAGAGAGGTTCTGATTGGGAGCCTAAATTGGGGTGATGGGAGTCTGGTGTTTTGTAGTGAAGCTAGGGCTCTGTATATAGTAATCCAGACAGCTCCTGGTGAGAGGCAGCGGAGGAGTAGAGAAGGAGAGTGGAGCCGGGCTGCAGGAGCTGGTGGAACTCAGAATGGGCAGAGAGAGTGCAGAGAATGAGAACACCTCCTTTGCAGATCCCAAAGAGGGGTGAAATGCTAGGAGTGGTCAAGGCGAGGAAGACTGTGTGTCCCCCTTCAGCTGACTGCTGAGCCTTTTGGAGGAATGGATTTACCTGTTAGTCCAGGGTCGTTTCAGTGTCTCTGCAGCCAAGGGTCTTCTGTGGTGGCAGAACCTTTGTGCAGGGCATGTGACCCCCTCTGGGAAGAGCTGTGTGCTGAGAGTGCAGACTGCAGGAAGGGGAGGGGGAGAGCCAGTGAGCAGGGTGCACTGTGCACAGGACTGCTTTGGTTTAAAAAAGGGTTAATCCCAGTTCTCAAAACCGGCAGCATTTGGGTGCCTCTGTGGTCTTACTTTCATTCTGTCCACGGTGAGTTTATCATTCCAGGATGTCTTACTAGTCAGCACAGTGCTCTGCGTGTGTGTGTGTGTGTGTGTGTGTGTGTGTGTGTGTGTGTGTGATTTGCCTTGAACCACACGTACTTTGGGATCCACAGAAAAGATGGATGACTACAGACTTTGTAATACCTAAGTGTTGGAGTTTGCCATTTCCCTTTGTTGCTTCTCGTGGAGCCCTTCACCAATGTTCACACTGTAGAGAGATGAGAGAGAGCCGGTGTGGGTAGCCTACGCCTCCAAATCCCAGCATCTGGAGGAACAGGCACAGGGAGCAGGAGTTCAAAGCAAATTTCACAGGGAGTTTGGGGCCAGCCTGGGCTGCATAAGAGTCTGTTTCAATAAGAGAAGTTGGGGTGCAGAAGAGGAGAGAAAGAAAGAAAAATAGAGGGGAAAAAAAAAAGCTTCTCCAAACAAATTGGCTTCAGTCTTGTAGGAAATAATAACAGGGCAGATGAGGGCAGACGGCTTTGTAGTATGGTTAGCCTGTAGGAAGAACTAAAATAAATAACTTTCAAGAAAGTGAGCAGTTCCAAGCTGTTACCGCAGAGGGATAGGGCAGACCCCTGCCTGGTTCTGCCCGGGGATGTTCTTTTCATGTCTTCAGGCCTCCCAGGGACATGAGAAGATAGGCTCATAGGGGCTGAAGATACACATGGCTGCAGAGAAAAAGTCAGTTTCTGGACAGCCCAAAGTTTCTAAAAGGGTTTTATGGAGGAGCTGGAATTTACACCACAGTTCCATGTGGGGGTGAGTTTCTGATGTCTTTTTTTTTTTTTTAATTTTATTTTGTGCACATTAGTGTGAGGGTATTAGATATCTCGGAACTGGAGTTACAGACAGTTGTGATCTGCCATGTGGGTGCTGGGCATAGAACCCCGACCCTTTGGAAGAGCAGACCATGCTCTTAACCACTGAGCCATCTCTCCAGCTAGATTCTGATGTCTTAACTAGGACACCAAGAACTCTGTCTCAGCCTTTGGGTCTTGACGTTTATTATTTTATTACATTAGATTTTGTTTATTTTTGTGACTGGATCTCACATAATTCAGGCTGGCCTTTTAAACACGTTGTTGGTCTGTTTTAAAGATTAAAAAAATATGTGTATGTGTCTCTTTGTGAGTACGCACATGAGTTCCAGGGAGACCAGTAAAAAGTGTCAGATCTTCTGGAGCTGGAGTCATGGGCAGTTATGTACCACCTGACTTGGGTAGTGGGAATAGAACTCTGGTCCTCTAAAGAGTAGCTAGCACATGCTCTTTCTAGCACTGGCTTCAAATTCCCCTTTAGCCAAGGATGACCCTGAATTTCGTATCTCAGATTCCAGGGATGTGCTACCACACCTGGTTTATATGTTGCTGGGTATTGAGCCAAGGAGATATGCATGCTAGTTGAGTGCTTTACCCAGGGAACCACATACCCACCGTTCACATTGTTTTAATAAGAAATGTCTTGTAAATTTGAAGCATCTATAGAGAAACATTTTCTAAAAAAAAAATGACCTTAAAATGTTATTTTATGTCTAAGAATGCTTTGCCTGCATATATGTAAATAGACTACACATGTGACTGGTGCCAGAGGAAACCAGAAGATGTCATTGGAGCCTCAGGACTTAGAGTCACAGATAGTGTGAGCTGCCATGTGGATACTGGCCACCTAACAGGTTTTCTACAAAAGCAGCAAGTGCTCTTAACCTCTGAGCCATCTCTCCACCTCCTGATTTTAATTTTTGAAGCAATTTTAGGTACATAGCAAAACATAGCACGGGTACATAGAGTTCCTGGAGCGTCTGTCCCAGACACACAAATCTCTCTCTCTTGATCACCCTTCCATCACACCGTGGACCATGACTTCATCATCCGGGGTTGCCTGTGGCTGATCACTCAGCTGTCACACTGTAGACCACGGCTTCATCAGTCGGGCCTGCCTGTGGCAGTGTTTTACTTTACCTTTGTATTTTAAGTTCAGTCATAATGATTTTTTTCCCCCATATAACCAGCAAGAATCTGCACTAGCCCACGAGAGACCTTAAGCCCGTTGTCATGCCCGTGTTGTTTTCTCTGTATGTTGACAAGGGCTTATTCGAACACCCAGGTGCAGACCTGTGGATTTCAGCAGAGCACAACTGAAACGGTAGAATGTTTTCTGACTCTTCCCGTTCCAGACGACTTAGTCACTGTATGCCTTCCTTTGCAAAGGGGGCTGGAATCCACCAGAGACTTTATATAAAATTCTAGTGAGGGATATTGACGTAAAACCAAAGATTTCCCAAGCCAGTTTTTTGTCTCTCTAACTTTTAGCTGCCTGCCTGGCCTTGTACTCACTGGGGAGGTATAGGTCCTGTTTGAAGTTGTTTTTCCGGTTCTGTTCTGAGTTTGTGAGTTTTCTTTTCAGGATTCTTGCTGCAGTCTGTGATCTACATTTAGGAGCCCTGGAAAGCAGGGACCCAAGGGGTGAGGCCAGGACCAAACCCAGATGGAAACAGTCTGCTCTCCCTTGGACTCAGGCCCTCAGGGTTATCTAAACCTTGTGACCTTGACAGTCTGGAGGTGCACCGTTTTCTTGCATGATGAGAGAGACAGACAGGTAGCTCCAGCAAATCCTTTGGTGAGGAGCATGAGGTTGTTTAGTGTCACTTTGACTTATGCAAAGACACTGGATCAGCAGGAAGGTCAAGTGGACCAAGAAAGGAATGTTTGGGCTTTCTTGTTCCATCTCTTCCTGATTCTGTCATGGGATTCTGTTTGTCCTCTGTGGTGCGGGCAGAAGTGTGAGTCTACATGGCCCTGATTACCACTGACAAACTATTGAGTGTGTATAAACTCTGCTGACATGGCACACACAGAAAATTATGGTCCCTGAAGGCTCGGATGAATGTAGTCTCGGCAGGTAGGATCCACCCCGAGTGCTGTGGGCTCCAGCTTCCGTTGCTGAATAGTTCCCTATTCCCAGCCACATAAATGGAGCCGGGGTGCTCCATGGCACACTTGTTGGAATCCCCTGAGAATTATGTTTGTCCAGGTACTTCCTCCAATAAAGAATAAACACCATGAAAGCAGAACTCCCTAGGTTTAACCACTGTGGGGTTCCTCAACTTCCAGAAGAGTCTTGAACACTTTACAGTTATCCAGTAAAATGGTTGATGGATGATGGGCAAAGCCTAAATGAGTGTCTCAACCACAAGTGTCTTCCTAGACTATTTCACTAAGCTTCGAGAGAGAAAAGATGACATGGCGTAAGTCCATATTGTTGTGCCTGTACCAAGCTTACTTCTCAGAAGGAACTGAGTTCCTTTGCTCTAGTTTTCTGTTTCAGTAACGTCAGAGAGACATAGAAAGAAAATGTGTTGAATCACAAACTTACAGTGAAAAGGTCAGTAAGCAGAACAGGGGGTCTGTGTATGCTGTGGCTCAGCTGTGAAAAGACTCTGAGGGAATAGAGTTGCTAGAAGTTTCTCTGGCTCTCTACAGAGTGTCCTTGGGCTCCCGGCCCTTTGGTGATTTGCATGGCTGAATTCACACTTCAAGTTTTCAGGCACCTGCTCCCGAGGAACTGAAATTCTCTGTGAGTTTTGGTGGGGGAAGGTTGAGGCAGGTGTTTGTATTTTTGAAGTTAGTCTTGGGGGGTTTTCATTGTTGTGAAGAGACATCGGGATCAAGGCAACTCTTATAAAGGACAACATTTAATTGGGACTGGCTTGCAGGTTCAATCCATTATCATCATGGTGGGAAGCATGGCAGCATCCAAATAGGCCATGGTACTAGAGGGAGCCGAACAGGAAACAGCGGCATGCAAGCAGACATGGTGCTGGAGAAGGAGCTGAGAGTTCTGCATCTCGATTTGAAAGCAACCAGGAGAGACCAGCATCCTCAGGCAGCTAGGAGGAAGCTCTCTTCTGCAATGAGTAGAACCGAAGCATAGGCGAAGAGCTCCAAAGCCCACCCCCACAGTGACACACTTCCTCCAACAAGGCCACATTTGCTAACTGTACTACCTATGGGCCTGACCTTATTCAAACCACCACAAAGTTACAACAAGAGGGGACAACACACCTGCCAGCCTCTGCAGCAACTGTCCATTACTAGACATGGAGATTACCAACTTCACGTTTTCCATATGTAAATAGCTTTTCTTGCTATTTAGAGGAATCTGTTAGCATGAGGAATGTGGAGGAGGGGGGACCATAACCATGATTGAGTGGCCCAGGTGGGCTACAACCCATGGCTTCACAAAGCCCCTCCATTTTATGACACTACTCCCCTACCCCCAGCTGCCCAGCAGAGCGGTTCTACCATGCCACAGAGAAACAGGAGTGAGGACGAGGAAGTCATGTGGAGTCTCTCTGGCCTGGGCTGCATCCAGTCTTGGGCTTTCTGAAGAAGGTCATAAAAATAGCCTGGAGTGGTAGTACACGCCTGTAATCTAAACACTGAGGAGGCAGGGATAAGAGGCTCATCACAATGTTGAGGTCAGCCAGGGTTACATCCTGTCAAAAATAATAAATATGTATCCATGGAAGCTGAGTGATTCTCTTCCTCAGAGAGCCTCCTGAGACCTAGGCTCTAAGATGGTATCTGTCTTTCCTTTCATCTAGACCTGTCAAACCCCATCCTACAACAGAAATTCACAGAGACTCCTCCCTGTAGATGGACCCTTTCCCACAGTCTCTTATGACACGTTCAACGTAGCTTCGGGAAGAAGCTTCTAGAAACTTGTGTCTAAATTTCCATCTCCCCTGGAAGTTCCACTTTTTATTTTCACAGAAACGTCACTGCGGATCATGGTGTTGACTGTGAAGGAATGAGCTCTTGCCTGTGCGGCTGACGAGTTCTAAACAGTTACCCAACAGTTCTTGTGGAGCTCCAGGGCAGCAAAACATTTTATAATTTTGGAGGCTTTCTGATGGCTTTGGTCTTTCACAAAATGATCTTTGGCCACTGAAAGCGAAATCCCCTGGCTGAGAGACTTTTCTTTTTAATTGCTCATTTAAGAAACTCACTCTGGCCAATTTGCTTTTAGAAAAATAAAACAAACAACAACAAAAAAAAAAACCCACCCCAGTCAACAATTTTAAAAGCTATAAAAATCACAAGCACATTGGCGAACATCTTGAAAGCTCAGCAGTTTAAATAGGTAAGAACCTGTTTAGGCCATGAACCAAAAGTGCTTGTGCTGAGTCCTCCAGGACTGGTATAGCTACCAGCCAGTGTTCATGGGGCCTGGAATTCTCCTGTACGTTATTCTTCCATCTTAAGCAGAAACCTTTGTTTTTATGCCCACAAAGTCAGTTGCTTCACTTGCAGCCTGTCCTTACACTGGTGGAAGGAAGTGGAAAGGTGAAGCAGGAAGGCCTGAGTTGAGAAGCCAAGGATTCCTCTCAACACCTTCAACAGAAGCCCATTTGCCTTTCATTGACTTCCCTTTCCTGAAAGAGCGACCAGAAAGAAGGCCTTTATTATAGCTTAGATTTTAGCACAGAACCTGCACGGGAAAGGTAGATACCCCAGGGCCAAGCAGTAGAGTCTGTTGTGGCATCAGAGTCCCATTTGGACCAGGCTGATGCAGTCATTGGTCTAGGGATGAGCTGTGAGCTGATCACAGTCCTTTCACCCGACAGGTGACAGGTGAAGGGACTGCTTCCTTTTCTTCTCTTGCTTCTCAGGGGAAGGAGACAAAATCCTCAGTGGTCCTTTCGATACTTCTGGGTGGGTGCTTCTGTTCTGATCTGTTAACTGTGGCTGGAACATGGGTGGACTGTGAGGTTCCTTTCCACTGAGATGTGGAGAACAGGGAACAGGCGGTGTTGTGTGTAGGAATCAAAAGGCCTGATTATGCTTTCTCAGGAAAAGCGGCTGGCCAACAATAATTAAGGGGCCGCCTCTGAGTGCAGGGCTTGGAATGATCGCAAAAACTGTTGCAAGACTCAGCCCTGCCCTTGAGGAGTGCAGGCTAGGAGGGCCGACAGCCACAGTTACATGGAAGAGGCACCGAAGAGGTGAATTTGAGAAGAAAGAAAGGCCATAGTCAGGGCCAGATGTTGGCTGTAGGGGAGTTGACTTGGAGCATGCATCTGTGAAGCTCTCCTATGTGGTAGATGGAAATCCTGCTTTGACAGTAAGCAGTTGTGTTGGTTAGAAATAGTGCTGTAACCAGCTGAAAACCTTGTGTGTTTTCCTTGCAAGAGCAGCCTGAGCCAGTCAGTGGCTCTCAAAGTACTCTGAGACTTAAACAGGACTGGAACCTTCTAGAATGCTCTCTAGGACACTGGATGTATACTGTGTATTGGTACCTCTCATGGAATTTCAAGGAAAGTAGGTATGAGCCAAGCAATGCTACATGTTGTTGTCTTAAACACTGTGGAGTGAGTCCACTACCCATGTTCTGTATGCATGTGTAGGCTCTGTTGTGGCTCTTCTGTCCTGGAAAAACATTTTCATAAGCCCTGCTTCCTGTTGCTTCCAGGACTCCATTAGCTCCTGGCTATTGACAGGTGAGAGCTGATGGCCCGAGGACCAAAGAGAATTGCACATCAGCAAGTTGCGCTGTGCAGCTGAACAGCTGCACCTACAACCTAATCCTTAGATGTGCCTTTTTTATTTTTTTTTTATTTTTTATTTTTTTGGAGTGAATGTTTAAAAAAAAAGTGGAAAAAAAGCAGCCATGTTATATCGTGTTGTTAATTAAAGGCCTCTTACCACATTCTCAGGATTCTAACTTGGAGAAGACACAGGTTGAAAGCGACCTTTCTGGCCATCAGTGGTGGACTCTGGCCCTGTGCTTACTCATAGGTCCCTGAGTTAAGACACTGTTTCCCCTCTGGTCCGGTACACTTACCCTGGCTAGCTGGCTGTTGCAGACTCTCTGATTTGGAGCACCAGCGGGCTTTTCTGAGCTGTGAGGTGCAGATGGGAGTATTTTCCAGCCCCATGCTTCTCTTTCCTTGTTCTTGGCTTTGCTGAATTCTTTTCTACACCCATTTTGAATTTTATTTTGACCTTGAATTGTTGAGTTTCCTTTAAGTCATTTAAAAGCCTTTCAAAACCTGTCAAATAAGAATGTACTTGAAGAGTGTAGATTCAGAGCCGGAGCCTGGCTGAGGGCTAAGGCACTCCTGACCCCAGTATGCTCACTCCATAGTCCCTGCCTTGCAGGAGGCATTTGCCACTGTCCATCCATGCCTGCCTTTCCCATATGGACACTGCTCTTGCCTCTCTCTTTCTTTCCCTCTGTGCGTTTGCACTCCTCTTCCCTGTCTTGGGCCTGCCCACCCTCCCCCTTCTTCTCTGGACTCTTTCTTTGTTTCTGCTTCTAGTAGCCTTGAACTAGGGGCTGTTCTGCTCTCAGAGTGACCCCTTTCATTTGGAGGGTATCACCTACAAGGCGTGTATCCCTACCTGTTTGGGCTCAGTTCCTCTCTGGTGTATGGAAACTGCATGATTTTAGTCCCAAGTGTATGAGAGAGCTAGGGCTAGAGGAGGAGTCCCATTGTGCAAAACCACAGACTAGTGAATAAACATTGGGTACAGCAAGGACAGGAGCTAGGTGCTCTTGGAATTAGAGATAGATGAGGCGTCTGATTTCTGGTTGGGTGGATAATTTCTCCTCATTTTTCCTTTCCTGTCCCTCACTGTGTTTATCTGAGATACTGGTTCTGTAGCCCAGTGTTCTTCAACCTGAGTTTGGAAATCCGTGCTCTGTATTTTCAGAGCTGGACTTGCGGGATGGAGACATATGAACCTCAGCTGCTGTTTACAGATGTCTGTAAGCTTGGCACAAGCCTTGGCCACCAGCTCTCTTCCCTTTCTTCCTTCTGTACTTACCTAGGCCTACGGGGCACTTTGCCGGTGTGGCACCTTCCTAATTAGACCTCTGGTCACTTCCTTGACTGACTCCAACACTTTTGGAGCTGTGAAAGTCCTCCTCTGACTAACCTTACTGTCTATGGCAATGGTGCTGAGTCTTGGATGCTGGTCACAATGACCTTGGAGCTTAGAAAGCAGCGATGTTGGTGTCTCAGCCTCAAATTTAGGTTCAGTGGGATTTGGGGTGAGATCAGGATGTCACAGATTTTCCACCCTTTCCTGGCAGTTCCAAAATGAAATCGAGTTTCAGAACTACCTGGCTTCAAGCCTTGATACTCAAGACTAGTCCATGGATGGACAACATCAGCAACTGATGGGATCTTATCCTTCACACAGGATTTCAGACTCTCTTCCAGAATCCAAGTCTGAAGAGCCAGCCATCTTAAGATACCCCAGTACATACGAATTATTACTAAAGCAGTGTCTACACGAATACATTGAAATAGAAAAGATGTTGAATTACTGCAGATAAATATACACAAATAACATAAATAGTTAGATACTGCATTCTTTAGCGATATAGGTAGATTAATTTTAGCAAAGTTTCCCTATATTCTGGTCACTGTACTTTGGTACTTGGAAATATTTTTTATTAAAGTATAGTTGTGTCATTTCCCCCTTTCTATTTCCTCCCTCAACCCATCCTGTTCTCTCTCAAATTTTTTGACCTCCTTTTCTTTAATTGTTATATATTTATCCCACTAAATATATACACAGTGTGTGTGTGTGTGTGTGTGTGCATGCGAGTGTGTATTTTCAGGGCTGATGACTTGGTATTGGATAACCAGGTGTAGGTTTCTTCTTGGGGAACTTATTTTTCCAGCCATCATTCCTTACTTGCTTAGTTCTTTGACTAGGGGTGAGACCTCCTAAGATTTCCCCCTTTCATGTTAGCCTGCCTGTTGGTGTCATGCTTGTTTAGATTTCCTTTAGGCAGCCACGTTCTTGACATTTCATGGATGTAGCTTCAGACCTTTCTAGGAGATGGAGTCTTGCTGGCTTTTCCAGTCTTTCCAGCCCTTGTTCTGCCGTGTTCTCAGAGTCTTAGGTACAGGAGTTGTGTTATCAGTGTATCAGTTTGGGCTGGGTACCCCACCACCACTTGTTCTCTGCCTTTTGATAACTTGTGGGGTTTTTGGTAATGGTCTCCGTCTGTTGCAAAGAGAAGTTCTGAGGGGTGAGAGTTAGGCTTATCTGTGAGTCTGTGCTTATAAAATCTGAGAACCCCTGGCTGAGCCTCCCGACCGTCCAGTCACCCTGGTATGTGGCTTCCTGAGCCCCAACGTTCTTCAGTGTATCAGATGAAGCTAGAGGGAGTTGAGCAAACTGACTCACCCCCGAGAACTCCAGCTTCGGGGTCAGTTCTTCATCTGCATTGGGATCTTACCTCCTTCCCTTCCCGACCAGTACTTCATGCATCTGTCCACTCAAAAGCTCCAGCACGTGTCAAGGCAAGGATCCGGTCATTGTTCTTTGGAAATCAGTCAGACAGGACTTTGTACAGCTTGTGCTTTTTGATAGTTTGAACGGATGGCCTCACCTGGCTCTGTGTTGTTCAGTCTGCCTGGTAGAGTTTGCCCTGTCCTGACCTTTGAGGTGGAAGCAGGAAACTCAGGCTAAACAGTATGAAAGAGAAAACAGATAAAGCGTTCGAGAGCTGTGATAGGTGCACATAGATGACAGGTACAGGGCTTTGGCGTTTCTTCCTTCCCTCTCTGGCTCCCAAAGACAACCCTCATGAACCTAGCAGACACAGAGGCAGGAGCTCAGAAGGAATGAGAGCTTAGGATCTTTTCATAGGAAGCAGTGGTCCTTCAGCTCTCGTGACTCCCTGTCAGCATTTGAACCCTGAGAGGCCATATGATCTGAAGCAAAGTATAGGTTTGGGGGATGTAAAATATTAGCTTCCTAAAAGTTGCCCTACTTGCCTCTCATGGGTAGGCCAGCAAACTCGAGAAAGGGCCAAGCAGCACATGTCTTAGAGGCCATCCAGGGTAGGTTAGGGATGCTGGAAAATTCACAGAAAAAAGGCCTATGTTTTATCTGTGTTCTTCTATCATCTGTCCATCATCTACTTATCTGTCTATCATCTATCAATTATCATCTACCACTTTGTCTATCTATCTCTACTTATCTACCAATCATAACCTATCCATAATTGTCCAGGACATCTTGAAATTGCTCTAATGCTTCAGTCAGATGCCTCATAATTCATATGAAGCCCCCTACCCCAAGCCACAGCCTCTCATCCTTTTCTGAGCCCTCGTGAATATTACCTACCCCCACTCACGTTCTGCAGCCACTGTGCTGCTGGAGCCCCCTCTGCTCTGCGTGTTCTGGGTCTCTGAGAGGACAGAACTGGGCTGCAGCTCCTGTCACTTCAAAGCATCTTGGAGTTAGGATCCTCTAGTCTAGTAAACCCAAGTAGGCTTTTCTCCTTGGAGATGTTTTGAGCAGCTCCACCACCCTACTTCTATGCAGCCTTCCCCCGTGGGTGAGAGGTAGTGTGAGGGGACGAGATGGGCGGGAAGGGAGGGAGGTACAGAGGCAATGGCCATGTCCAAGGGTAGACACTTAGGGTTTATGTGTGGCCCTGAATGTCTGGATTAATGGGAGATGTCCCTCTGTAACTCCTAGCCTGGGATCCTTTGTTGCTTTGTTTGTGGTAGTGATTATGCATTTGGTGGAACCTGGGGGCTGCAGGCTGCTGGGCTCCTGTAGAATATACAGATTTGTGACAGGTAAGAACAGTGAAATTCTATCGATAGCTGTAGGCAGTAGGCACTCAGTGCTATAACATTTTTTTTTTCAACTTCTCCGTGACTTACATTTTTTCCCAGTGAGAATGGTGGTTGAGGGAAATAGCACATCTCTACAGAGAATGATCCCTGCACTGCAGTGTGAAATGGTGACCGTGGCTATGAGATATTTAGGGCATGAAGTCTGGGACTGATTCCCGCAAAGCTTGAGGGTGAGATGCGTGGACAGAGTCTGCGTCGGCTTCGTGGAGGAGTGTGGGAGCAGCAGCGCTGAGCGCATGCGCCGGGCACGGGCACCGTGGCTGTGGGGGTGTAGGCGGCGTTACATTTGGAGAAGGAACTTCAGAAAGCCCTAGAGAGGAGGCGGGAAGGGAAAACTCGGTTGCTCATATCCCTGTTAAAGCCAAGGCTTGCTCAATCAGAGCTCGGAGTATCATGAATTCACATATTCTCATAGAGAGAATGGATGTTTTGGACGAGGCTGACTCCCTCATCAGAGATGATGTCTGGGGAACATCTGGTTCTCACATGTGGGAGTAAAACGCTAAGCACTGAGGGCCATTTGGCCCAGCCTCCCACTCAGTGTCTCTCTCTCAGTGAACTACACTCCGTTTATACAGCTGGGCAGAGTGACTCCGGGGTACTGTTCTGAGAACGAAGCCACTTTTAATTCCAGCAGATGTGCCCCAAGCCTGTCTTATGTAACGCTCGATGGCTTTCTTCCTGCTCTTCAATATCAAGGGTTGAGAGTCTGTAGGAGGAACAGCACCCTAAGGAGAGCTGTGTCCTGCGCGTTCACTCTTCAACCGGTTCAGCTCTTCGACCCTGCCCCCAACCCCAACAATCTCCCGGTAGCTCCCCAGCTCCCCTGACTTCTGCTTTTACAGAGTGCAGAAGCAAAGGGCCTTCTGTCCTGCCCGGGAGGCTGCGGAACAAGTGACAAAGGCCCTTTAAGAGATGGAGACAGACCAGAGTATTGCAGATGTGAGGTTACAGTGTGTCAGTGGGGGCTCCGGAGCTGCAGTCAGCTTGTTGCTGAGGCCTAAGTATGGGACTCACTTGTGGGTTCTGGAAAAGAACTCCTCTGCTGCAGCTGTGGAACTTTTCAACCCCCCTTCTTGGAGCCTCCTCAGAGCTCCCAGGGAGCGCAGGCTTTTCCCTCAGCCTTTGGGAGCTCTGTTATAAGTTAAACTCGTTCTGAGTTTGTGCAGTGAGTGTCCTTGGGAGCCTGACTTTGTAACCTTATCACCATCCCAATCTCGGAAACACAGAGAAAGCTTCCCTGCCAGGTCCTCTTAGTTGCTGGAGTAACTACTGTTAAAAAAAAAAAAAAAAAAAAAAATGCTTTTCTGTTTACAAAACACACCCATTAACATTAGCTCCCTTTAATACATACACCCTTCCAGAGAGCCCGGATGCCTGGATGGTGACATGTCTCTTCTCACTGTCACTTTTGTGGCTTTGGGTATCATCTGTCTATAGGTGATGGATACCTCATTATGTCTTTAGCCTGGATCTCTCTACAAGGTCTGATCATCAAGTTGCCAGTGTATCCCTGCAGCGGGCTGACCAAAGGCTCCTCAGCTAAATCTCTCCTATTTGTGCTGTGTCTCCCACCTGAATGAACAGTGAGGTCATCTTTCCACTCGTACAATAGCATCTAGCACCTGTCCTGGACATTATCTCCACCTCCAATCCAGCTGTTCACACAGGCCTGGGTGACTTCTTTCCTGAATTGCTAGCCCATGCCCTTTGTCTGTTTCTTTAGCCACCTTGTTAGGACAAGGTGAGCCCTGTTTTCTAATGGAGAAGCCCTTAAGCAGGTCTCCTGGAACATGCTGTGTCCTCTCTGCTTCTTGTCTCCCTCAGATTTGGAAGAAATCCTTCAGAGTGTAGCTCTGGTTATGTCACTGTTGCTCCTTAACTCCACAATGGCTTTTACAAAGCTGTCAGGTTAGAAACATGACACCCAGTCAATGGGGCCTACAGCATCCTCTGTGGTTTGACCTCTGTATAGCTAGGTCTCTGATTAGGTCTCTTCTCAAACATAAGAGCTCTTCTTCCTTCCTTCCTTCCTTCCTTCCTTCCTTCTTCCTTCCTTCCTTCCTTCCTTCCCTCCCTCCCTCCTTCCTTCCTTCCTTCTCCCTCTCTTTCCTTCTTCCTTCCTTCTTTCCTTCCTTTCTCCCTTTCTTTCTTTTTAAATATATTTCATGTTCATGAATGCTGTTCTGCTTACATGTACTACTTGCATACAGTGCCTGAAGAGTTCTGGAAAGGGTGTTGAGCTCCAGGAACTGGAATCACAGGCAGTAGTGAGCTGCCATATGGGTGCTGGGAACAACTGAAGTCTTCTGTAAGAGCAGCAAGTGCTCTTGACCTCTGAGCCATCCACCTCTCCAGCCCCCTTCCCCATTTCCTTTCTTAAAGCTCTTTAAGTATGTTCTTTATTGTGCTGGGCTTTTGCACCCATGTCTCAGTCTGAACACTTCTTCCTTTTCCCTTGATCAGTTAACAGGTGTTTGTCCTTCTGGTCTACCCAAGGCATAAACAAATGCTCTCTGCTCTTCCCTAAGAAGAAAGGTTCTAACCCATGTCTTTCTGACTCACTCTGATTATTTGATAGACATCCGGTCTGTTGTTAATGTGAGAGGGATCCTTTCTTTGCGTCACTGCTGCCCCTGCCCCTGTCCCAGTAATCAGAAAGATTTGTTGACTAAACGATTCTCCCCATCAGAGCTAGTGATGCATAATCATTGGCTTTGAAATTGCTCCTCAGAGTGCACAGTGCTGTTTCATAAAATGATCTCGGATAGCTAGAAATGATATGAAAATTTGCACAGTAAACTTTTGGGAAGTCATTGCTTAGATACTCAGTCTCCATCACCGGCCACAATGCAGGAAGGCTCGTAAGAGGCAAGATTTAAGACTGACCTGTAAGGCTGGCCGAGGCCCCCTCTCACCACTCCTGAATTTTCCCACATAGCCCTTGGCACCTATATCAACTCAGATCTTCTGAGTAAGTCTGGAAAAAGTCGCTCAGCTGTGGAGCCAGGTCTGCCTGTGCTCAATAGGGCGTCTCCCATCGGCTGTTTGCTGCTTGTTCCTTCTGTAGACTCTGACCTACCGTGAGGTTGTTCCCTCCAGCTCCCCGGGGCTGTTTGGCCTTCTGTTGTGTTATTCAAAGAGACTAGGTACCCCTGGGTTGTCCACCATGCCCTGCTGCAGTATCAAACTAATTCCTAACAGCTCACCACTTTTAAGCTGTGTCACTTTGAGCTTCTGGATTCCTTGGTGGACCCAAGTCTGCTGCATGAGGCAGGCCGATGAGAAAACTGGTCTATCTGCAGCACTTAGACAAACATTAGCTGAAGGAGCTTAGGTTTTCACTCCAGCTTCACTGTTTTAAGTTTCTGGAGAGGGTTGGGGATAGCACACAGAGAGATAGAAGGGAGAGGGGGAGAAAGGAGGACAGTGAGAGAATGAGAGAGTGAACCTTCTTCCGATCTGCACTGTTATTGGGGTCAGTCCCCAAGTCACACAGGACTCTGTTGCCAGGGTGTCCATCTGGGCACCTGCTGTCAGGAAAGCACAAGTATTTGCCCATGACTATTACAGCGACTTTGGTGTTTAGTTCTCTTGGATGTGTATGGAATTTAAAATAAGAAATCACCTTATCTTAGATTCATGGTTTTCCCATTTTCTTAGCTAGAAATGTTTTTTTTTTTTTGTCATTTTTGTTCATTATAAAAAAGCATTACCTCACTATAGAATCCCAAAAGCAAAGCCCTGCATCCTTCAAAAACTCATCCAGTTCCCCAGCTGCTGCTTATTCCGATAGACTGTCAGCTACTGCTTCCTATGAAAATCTGACAGGGTGTTTGCTGTTGGGATGTGATCCTTTTCAGTCAGTAATAGAAACTTTCCTGTGGTTTTTTTTTTTTTTTTTTTTTTTTGGTTTTTCGAGACAGGGTTTCTCTGTGTAGCCCTGGCTGTCATGGAACTCACTCTGTAGACCAGGCTGGCCTTGAACTCAGAAAACCCCCCTGCCTCTGCCTCCCAAGTGCTGGGATTAAAGGCGTGTGCCACCACCGCCCGGCTGAAACTTTCCTGTTTTAATACTTCCCTATCACTCTTAGTGGCTCTGTCCATCCTTTGTATGTATGCTTTGTAGTTTCCTACCTCATACCCACACAATGTTTGGCTGTTTCCCATATTTTGCTTTTGGAAATCCATTGTCTTTGTTTGTAATTAATAATTTCAGAAGGTGAAGATGAAGTGAGAGTGTTTGGTAGCTTTTCTGAGACTCTCTGGGAAGCCCAGGGTTAAGTCCAGGCAGCTGACCACTAGGAGGGTGACCCAGGCAGTCATGCTTGCTCTGAGGCCATGGGTTCTGTGCACACTAGTTCATTGTCACACACACAAGTTCTGCTTGACTGACCTTCCACAGACCTTCAAATCCCACACAGCACCTTCTATGCCCTCCAATTTTTGATAGAACTTAAACTCATAGAATAAGCCAGCTACGCCAGTAGCTATGCGAGTTTGATTATTTTCTTTCTGATTTGTGTTTAACTCTCAGAAATCACGCTAACTTTATTTAGGGAGTCAGATCATGCTGGGGTTGGAAGCCTGCCACCCTCCAGGCCTTTTAGAAGTGTGGGTATTCCCAGAATCTCACAGTGGGGCACACAGTTCTAAAATGACTGGGGCTAGGTGTGTATGCACGGTGTGAAGGGAGCTCCTGTGTGCTGCAGGCATGACTGAAGGAGAAAGCTTTTCTCAGAACAAGGCGCGTGCTGTCGGCTCCAGACAAGTGGTGTTTAACAACCCGCTGGCCCCTGGCCCACCCTCCAGACCTGTGGAATGTGCTCTGTCTGGACTCCACTCCCAGCCAGCCAGGCCCTGACTTGGAGAGGGCTGAAGCCCGCTCTCCTACCCTCAGCCCTTGGCCCATGCCCTTACTATAAGGAGTAATCTGTTTGGAAAACTGAGTTTCACCCTAGGCCATCCCCTTCATTCCACAGGCTGCCCTGTGGAGACTTGGGTTTTTTGTTTGTTTGCTTGTTTGTTTGTTGTTTTGTCTTCCTTGTGGCTTCTTCATTCCACGGGCTTTCCTCAGAATGTAAAGCAGAGGACAAAGCTTACAAGAATGTATACAAACTTTGGTTGAGATCCATCACCTTGTTCTGGGCTAAAGGTGTGACTGAGAAGCTGGAGAGATAGCTTAGCTCTTGAGAGTGATGAGTGGACCCAGGGCCAGCTCCAAGCACATAGCAGTTTACAAGTGGAGTTGCAGATGGTTGTGAGCCACCATGTGGGCACTGGGAACCAAACACAACTCCACTACAAGAGCATCAAGTGCTCTTAATCACGAAGCCATCTCTCCAGCCCTCTTTACAGGGTTTTTTGTTGTTGTTGTTGTTGTTCTGATAAAGTTCAAGCCTAGGGGAAGTCATGTAAACAGACCAACAGGACCAGGAGGTAAAGGTACCCAATGCCGAGCTTAGCAACCTGATTTGAGCCCCGGGATGTACATGGTAGAAGGAGAGAACTGTCACTCTTCCAGTTGTCCCCCAATCTCTACATGTACACCACGGCACACATTTGCCCAAAGCTCCACATACATAAGTAGAAGTAATCTACAATTTAAAAATAAACAAACAAAAGCCCAGTGTCACAAAGATACAGTGTCTTTCAACTAAACTCTCCAGTTGTTAGCATTTACCTCACTAGCTCATCTATGTGCCTTTGGAATGTATGTGTATAGGGTTCTTTTTTTTTTTTTTTTAATTAAATGTTTTTTTGAGAACCTCATACACGGAAACTGCATCTACATCAGTCCTGCCCCCTCTCCCACCATTTCAATTCATGGTGTCTTCTTTATTTACTGTTGTTACATGTGCGCGCGCACGCGCACACACACACACACACACACACACACACACACACACACACGTATATACAATCTGCTGAGTATATTTATAATTGCTTGGATTATTTTGTCCAGAACTGACTGCCTGAGATTGGATAAGCTATGTGGGATCTCGTCTCTGAAGGAAACTGCTTCTTATCTCATGAGCCATTACTAGTCTATAGCTCTTCGTCTAGGAGTGGGACCTTGTGTCATTTCCCCTTTGGCATGTCAGCCCCTGTTGTCATTATGCAGGTCTCCTTTAGGCAACCATATTGTTGAGGATTCATTGGTGCAGCTTCCCCATCATGTCTTGAGGACACTAAGTAGCATCCGGCTTCCTGGTCTTCTGGCTCTTACAGTCTTTTAGTCTCTTTTTCTGTGATTTTTGATGAGCTTTTAGGGATTATGTTAAAGATGTATAACTGGTGTTGCAGGGGTGCTGGTGGGGGTGATTATTCAGGATTTTTCTTTGTTTGCTTGTTTTGTTTAATGACCCTTTGAAAACTCATTGAAACATGAAGACATCCCTCCCCAGAAGGGATGTCTTAGCAAGTGCCTTTGAAGGTCCAATACATTTCCTTAAACGATCTCAATGAAAGTCATATTGCTCATACATTTGTACTCTTTACCTTTTATATCCTTGTTCAAATTTCTCCAGTTGTCCCCAAAATGTCCTTTATGTGCATTGGTGTAGCTTCCCTGTCATGTCTTGCTTCTTGCTTGATTCAATACATAGATCAATTATTGCTATATAATTTACAGACTTGATATTATGGGTGTCTTCCTCTCCAGTCAGGAGCCATTTTCCTTTGCTTGTCTGAGGACTGCAGGTCCTGCTGCGATTGCAGACTGGAGCAGCCATCCCTCTGACTGCACAATGGCCTTACGTGTTACTTGTTGTCTTACTGGGCTTCACATCCTTTGGATTTCCTTTTCTCTTCTACTCTTTTCTCTGCCATACCTTTTTTCTCTCCCCCTTTACTCCTTCTTTCTTTCTTTCTGGATCTGTCTTCCCTCTTTTCATGAACTTATCACAATGTACATAGACTTTTATGTCCTTATGTGCTGAAAAGACTGAGAGAACATAAAGATATTCAGCTCTAGTTCAGGGAGACTTCATCAGTGGCAGGCAGGAGGGTATCTGGTGTGCCGAGGCAAGAGTAGAAGTGGTACTGTGGTACACTGAGAAAAGTATGGGCTTTTAAAAGCTATACGAACACGTTAGACTCTGAAGTCTTTACAGAGTGGTTGTATTGTATGATCTTGGAAGATTTACTTAACTCCACGTGCTCTTCTCCCACAATGCGGAGTCATGTCTTCTCTTGCCGTGCTGTGTTAAAGATTAGGAAAAATATATTCCAGAGCACAGATCCTGGCATACAGCTGGTGCTCAGTAATTGGTGATCGTTACTTACATAGTGTCCCCGCCAGTGTTTGGTCCAGAGAAGTCCTAAGTGAAAAGATAGCAGGTCATGCAGGTGGCCAAAATGAGACTGACCTTTGGGATGAAGTTTGGGGCAGGCTACTGGATAGGATGGAAATTTGAAAGGCAGGGGCTGCTCTCAGAAGCAGAAACTGAAGCTAAGTTCCATCATAAAGCAAGGCACTTGACACTTAGAATACAATCTAAGACTGAGAACCAGCTGTCCCGTTACAGTCACGTGAATGGCAAAGGAGACTAGCTATTAGGTACATCTCAGGTTTGAGCCTCACACTGGGAATGAACTGAAGAGGCAGGGAGCTGCTGTGGGAGGAGGCCGGCTCTCCAACAAAGGCCAGCATTGATTTCCATTTTAGAACTGCTAGTGACAGAATGACCATGGTTGGACTCCAGAGGGGCTTCTCTTCCTGTGTGTTAGGCTTAAGGCTAACACTCAGTAGTAGGTTGTTGATGATACTTTCATCATTATGAACTTACTGGCAAACTTCTGCACCAGTCTAAAATTATCTGCATTTGCTGCCTCTGTCAGCTCAGGCTGCAGGAGCAAAGAAAGCCCCGTGGATGATGTGCTTGGAACAATGGTTCTGGAGGCTGAAGGTCCAAGGTCAGCATGCCAGCACAGAGCAGATCTAGTGAGAGCCACCCTCTGACTTGCATGTGACTTCTTCATGCTGTGACCTCACAGGACAGTCAGAGGGAGAGAGGGAAGGAAGGAAATGAAAGAAGATAAGGAGAACACGCAGCATGCGCTCTCTGGTCTCTTCTTACGAGAGCACGAATCCATCACGAGGACCCTGGGCTTTACCTAAATGCAAGCACCTCCAGAACCTCTCTTTCAAATAGCATCGCATTGCAGGCTGGAGTTTCAACATACAAAATTTGAAGGTTCTCTTATCCCCTCCGTCGATGGCCTATCCCCCTCCCCCCATACACACTTGGGAATCCATATTCAATGGAAATGATTGCCTTGACGTGTGCATCTCATATGTGGGGTGTGGAGGCAGGGACATGACATGGTATAGAACTACATACAGTTCTACCAAAATGTCCTTTGTGGGGGATTGGATTTCACGCGAGCTCCCACACTGCATGGAGCCTTCCTTTCTACCCCTTATGCATTCCAGTTTACGCTGTTTCTTATTCCAAACATGAACCCAAGGCAAAATGCTACTGCTTATTCTCTGTAAAACCTCCAAATTGAACTTTTTATAGCCCCTAAAATAAACCTTTCCCCACCTCTCTTCAATAGAGCCCATTGTTTCAAGCTGTACCTCTTCCCACTGAACCATGGCTAAAATCAACACGTGCTTCTTAAGTGTCAGGGCCCAGCATTTCCAGAGTTCTTTGTGGGCAGAATTTGCGTTTTTTTTTTTTTTTTTTTTTTTTTTTTTTTTCCCTTTCATCTGCTTTCTGAAAGAGCATCCTATTAGCATCTGAGCTGATCAGAACATCGTTCTAAAGAAGTATTTAAGCAATTCCTACTATCCGAACACCACACGATGGGTGGATTATTTAGCATTGTCTGTTAGGATATAAGATGCACTCGGTTCTAATTTTTCCCGTTTCTAGAGTATTTTATTGGCTGCTCATACATGTATCTCTTTTCTCTGGCCAATGTCATATATTACTCTCCTACCAATCTCTGTTCACCCTCATCTTGTTGGTGAACATTGGGTTTCTCTCTTTGCAACCAGTGACTCTCCCTGTGTGCTCTACAGACTAAAGGCAGCAATGAGAACTTGTTAGAACGGCAGAACCTTGGGTCCCTCACAGACCTAAAAAATTAGAAACTCTGGTGTGAGACATAGAGTCCATGTCTTAGTGAGTATTCTGGGTGGTGCTGATGTATCCAAAAGGTTAAGATTTCCTGCATCAGATTAGATATGAATCAAATAGATATTTATCTCCTTATTGACTGCTATCACCAGTGACAGCGTTTTGTTTTGGTCACCTTCAAACATCAAACCAGTCTAAATAGAGTGAGATATTGAGTGGCAATCCCCTGGTCGATTCAGTTTAGATGAGAGCTTATGACCTGTGCCAGCAGGTTGCAGATGGCGGCGGTATTCCCTTCTTTAATATTAGCAATATCCAGTATCTCATAAGGGGTTCCCAAGCCTCAAAATCAATTTAATTTTTCTCTGGGAGGACTCAAAAGCCTAAATTAGTAGCATTCCTCATGTGTCCGTCTTGTTTTATTCTTTTTCAGTTTTACTTTTTCCACCTTAAAATGAATGTAAGTGTATTTGTGTGTAGATGTGGGTGTGCTTTGTGTTTGAGTGACAAAGGGTAAGCTCACTGGAAAAATGTCAGTTATCTGAGGAAGGAGTGGTGCTTGCGGGTTGCAGACGGTTCACTGTCTTGCCCTTTGCTATCTGGGTTAGGGGTGGTTACTTTCAGAGTTCCAGTATGTGAGTCCTTTCCTTATCTAACTCACTCCCCTAAGTAGGCTAATCTCTTAACAGAAGTAGATTTTTGTCAGCACTAGTTTGTAACTCTGTAATCTAAAGAAAAGGGTAGAATTTAATAAATTTGCAAGTAGTGTTTCCAAAATATTCAGTATTTGATTTCCTGTCCTGTTACATCTGATCCTTTCCAGCCCCTGGGGTGGGATTGCTAGGGTGGGAAGGGGCTGGGGAGGGGCTGGGGAGGGGCTGGGGAAGGAGTGGGGTGGGGGTGGTGCTATACAAAGCCAGCCTTTTCAGGAATGACCTGGGTTTTTGACGTGGATTAAGTCTCTTGGATTTGGTATGTCAGGAGCCTCAAGTGCTTCGCTCTCTGTACTGATAACATGAAAGGGTCACCATGCAGGAAATATTTCCTGGTCAGAATAGATCTGAGTTGTGTTGGGAGTCAGAGATGTTCTGCTGGGTAAAGTGAGGCTTTCTTTTTTATTATTTTATTTTTATTTTTGTGGTTTACATCCTGACCAGTTTCCCCTACCTCCACTCCTTCTGGCCCTCCTTCCCCTCTCCCCTAGATCCACTCCTCCTCCATTTCCCTTCACAGAAAAGAACAAAAACAAAAACTAAAAAGATCAGGCCTCTCAGGGATATCAACTGAACATGACGTAACAAATTACAATAAGGCTAGGTGCAAACCTTCCTGTCAAGGCTGGATACGCTTGAGGCAACCTAGTAGGAGGAAAAAGCTCCCAAACGCAGGCAAAACAGTCAGAGACACCTCTCAACACCCACTGTTACAGGTCCTATGGTGACACCAAGCTACAAGACCATAACATATATGCAGAAGACTAGCTCAGAGCCATACAGGGTCTGTGATTGTCCCTTCAGTCTCTGTGAAGCTCTACGAGCCCTCCTTAGTTGATTCTGTGGGTTGTGTTTTCGTGGTGTCCTCCACCCAAGTGGGGCTTTGTATTCCATGGTGATTTTTAAAGGGATGAGAGGTCTGTTTAGAGCTTTGAAGAATATAATTTTCAGATAGCAGACCGTGATGAATAATTAGTCTCATGTCATCACTTGTTAATTCTTATTTCTCTCTGTGTGTTTGAACAGATATAGATCACTTAGTAAAGTGCTGGCCTTCAAGTGTGAGGATCTGAGTTTGAGCCCCAGAATATGCATTTAAAAACTAATCTAGGCATGGGGGCACCATTTGATAACCCAGTGCTTGGGAAGGAAACAGATGTCTCTCTGGGGCGTGCTGGTCATTCTTTCTAGCCTACTGGATAAGTTCCAGGCCAATGAAAGACCTTGTTTCATAAAACAAGGTATATGGCTTCTGATAACAACACCTGAGGTTGTTCTCTGACCACACACACAAACACACACACACACACACACACACACACACACACACACACACACTAAACCAAGCAATGTCTTGTCACAGTCTCCTACTGTGTCTCTCATGTAGGGAGGAGGATTTCAAGAGGACCATTGGGAACTTGGATGGATTTCATGTCTAGATATTCTAGTATAAATATGGTTCCTGAAGGCTGAAGCTAGGAGAAAATTTAAATTTAGTCTGATACAAGAAAAAAATAAAAAAGGAACATAAACAAAATGGTCCTCTCTCCTGTGTGCAAAACCCCCACTCTCAACTAAGACCAACAGCTGCTGTTTCCCCTTGAGCCTTCTCCCTCTTTCCTTGCTCACTCTGTTTCAGGGGTGCTTCCTGGGAGAGGAATCCTATAGATTACAAAGGTTAAGGGTCAACTGTAAAGACACTGAGCAGTAGTGGATTAGAGTGTGGCTCTTGAGATCAGGGGACCCTGGGCAGTGGCTTCCATTGTTTATATCTGCCATGAAACACGAAAGAATGAGCCTGAGATTTTCCAGGCAGGGGTAGTAAGGACACCAAAGGTGAGTCTGGAGTGAGGTGAAGAACGGAGGAAGAGAGGAGACATCTTCATGAAGATTCAGGAAACCCAAACAGCTCAGAGGGGCTACCTAAGTATCATGTTAGACTCCATGTTCCATACCACTTTGTTAGTTACAAAAACGGCTTTGCTGGTGAGCCCAAGAGAAAGCAAGTGTGCTGTGGTACTGTGAGTGTAAGGGTTATCTGTGAGGATCCTGTGGGGGGATGCATTTCTGGAACGGATCCCCCAGAGCACCAGACTCGTTCTGTGTTTCATGTACTAGGATCACAGGTGAAGTTCTGGCCTCTCGGCTGCTGACATGCAGTGAGAGAGATAGGAAACACTGAAACCTCAGGAGGAGGTTAATAACTACAGCAAAGCAAGGTGTGGTGTGAGAAGGCCAGCTTGGTAGAGGCATGTGTTTACATAAGCTGGAAGATCTCGGAGATATTGAAGAGGATAAAGACATAGTCAAGCCAAATGCCTGGGAAAAGAGGCTCTGAAGACACATAAATATATGAATGTGTGGTAGGGGTGGGGCAGGGTTGGGGTGGGGTGTTGAAGAGGCCGCTTATACCTGGAACTGAGTGAACAAGGAAAGAGGGAGAAGACTAGACGGGAAAGGGCAGCTGTTGGTCCTAGCTGAGAGTGGGGCTTTTGCACACAGGAGAAAGGAAACTGACTCTTCAAATGTGTAGCTGGACCAGTGTTGAAGGCAGGGCTCCGGCCATCAGAGGAAGTTATGAGGTGCTTTTGAGGCCGACAGGGTGAGGCTTTGTGTCAGATTGTTCCAACAGTGCTCTGAGCTACTTCAGGAGTTCAGTGTTCCGGGCTTTTCAACTGAAAATCTCTTGGGTCCCTTGCAGTGGGCCATTCTCTAAACGCTCCTGATTTTGGGCCTGACATTAGGTGGAGTGGCAGAGAGGGAGGTGGGAAAGTGAGATGGAGACCTGGGGTTGACGGATTTTATAGAGTTAATTCAATCATAGAAGGGGTACTTCCTGGGAGAGGAATCCTATAGATTACAAAGGTTAAGGGTCAACTGTAAAGATACTGAGCAGTAGTGGATTAGGGGAGTGTGGCTCTTGAGATCAGGGGACCCTGGGCAGTGGCTTCCATTGTTTATATCTGCCATGAAACACGAAAGAATGAGCCTGAGATTTTCCAGGGGCAGAATGGAGCAATGAGTGGCCCTAGCCAAGATCGGAAGGCTTCTGAGGAGTCCTTGGCAAGAGAAGAAGCTTCAGTGGGCTGGAAGTGCAGTTGACTAATTAAATGCTTACCTAGCTTGCTTCAAGCCTTGGGGTCTGTAGCCACCATAGTGTGCAAACCAATGGTTTCCCAAAAGCTTCGTCTAAGTTTAGTGTGCATGGCTGTGAAGTCCTACCCTTTTGAAGAGACTGAGGCAGGAGGATCACTTGCACTTCAGATCCAGCTTGGACTATACACTGCAAGATTAATTTTAAAAGGCCAAGGGGAATCGGGATGGGTCAGTGCTTGCTGGTCCAACCTGATGGCCTGACTTAGGAATGCATTGTAATCCTAGCATGCTTACAGCAAGATGGGAGGCAGAGGTGAGGGAATCAGACCACCTTCCTGGCTAGCTAGCCTAGAGTATGCAGCCCAAAACCCCTGTCTTAGAAATATGCTGGAAGGAGAGAACTGACACACACACACACACACACACACAACACACACACCACAGCTTGTATGGATGTGTTTGCACACACACACACACTACACAGAAATAAAGCTATTAAAACAATCTGGAAGCTTCAGTTCTCCAGGGACCACCAACCCTTTAAGGAAAGGGGGATGACGGGCAGATACAGAAATGTGCAGGGAGGGGTAGTTACTGTCAGGGGCAATGTGTGAGAGCTGGGCACACTGCCGCAGCACAGTTGCTGGCCTACCTCTGTGTATATGCATGTGCACATTTATATTTAGTTTTGTATTTATTTGTGGTCACTGTCTTTTAAGCTTACATCCCCATGGCCAGTTTTATAAGCTCAGCTCTTGTTATTCTTTAGGGGCAGTATTATACAATGTAAAATTTATTAACCGTGTAATCAGACATCTGGCGGTTTAAATTCTAGCTCCCACACATTCCAGTGGGGTGTTAACCCAAGTCTTGGTTTACTGTGGTACAAAATGGGTCTGGTCATATTTACCTAATGAGGTAGTTGTGAGAATCCACAGTAAATTCACTATATATTTAACTAGATGTTAAAAGTACCTAGTAAAATGCTTTTACTGTTGTTGTGTTTGAGGGTTATAATGGGAATGTTAAGTATGAACCTTATAAAAGCCAGGGAAAGGGAACATGGAAGAGAAAGCAAGGGGAGATCATGAAAGCAAGAAGTAATTGAAGGCGTGTTTTATCACTGTGTTTTCCACTGTGCCTAGAAACTGGTGAATAACTCCCTTTATGCTTTCTAGATAGCTCATGTGCTCTCCTCACTAAATGGCAAAGGATTCGATTCACCCAGGATAATTTAATCTGGGCTTTATGACTGATGTCCATTACCCCACTTTGCAGTGTTTGGGGGATCTTGGTGTTGGTTCCCCATCTCTGGAGTGTTGAATGTTATTCACATACATACATTTCTTCTGTTTTTGAAGATGATGTATGGCTTTTTTTTTTCTTGGTATAACAGATCGCGGCACATCATTCTGGCCTAAAATAACCATAAGTAATTTAACCCAAGATTCTGGACCAGCGTCCTTGGACTGGGCACACTCAGAATCACTGTTCTTTTGCTGGTCTCAGCGGGCTCCTCGAGTATGTCAGTTGTTGGTGGGTCGCCAGCTGTGCTTCTAGGGTTGGCTGATTATCAGGTTATCAGCTTGGGAGATAGAGGAAGGGAGTGGCAGAGGTTAGCCTTTCCTCAGCCAACAGACTAGCCCTGGCTTGGTCCAAGGGCAGCTTGGACTCTCAAGAGAAAGACTGGAAATGCCACGGACTTTGGAGGCCCAGTTTCAGGAGTTGGACAGTGATACTTGCACCATGTTCCAGTGGCCCAAGCAACTCAAAATGTCACCCTAGACTTAGAGAGCAGTGAGTGGACATCCCCCCCTCCAGGGGAACAGCTGCAAAGTGTTAGTCCATTTTTGTAATCCTTTCTTCCAACAAGGATTCTGCAGATCCGTTGACCAATCAGTTGTAGTCGCTTGAAGTCCAGGATTGTTTTCCTCAAGGCTTCTGTGGTATCTTCTTTATTTTAGTCCATTTGTTGTATGCCTTGACTTCATGGTTTGGGTCTTAAATGTTGCTCACATGCTAAAGACTTAGTTGCCAGCCTCCATTATTGGGAAGGGAGAGATCGTTTAGGAAGTGGGACCTAGCATAAGGAAGTTAGAAAACTGGGAGCATCTCCTTGAAGGAGATATCAGAGTCCCAGAACCCTTCCCTTCTCTTTTCTAGCTGCCCCGAGGTGAATGGCTCCCTCTGCCACATGCTTCTATGGTGTATTGCCTTGTCACTGGCCTAAAAACAACAGGGCCAAGAGACCCTTTGGAACTGTGAGCCAAGATAAATCCTCTTTAGCTGAATATCACAGGCGTTTTGTCATAGCATCTGAAATCTAACAATATGGGTATCCCCGCTCCCTTCTGTTCCAGTGTCATCTCAAGTTCATTAGGTGCTAGTGCTGGAGAGTTGGGTCTGACCGCACTGACCTCTCCTGGATATCCACCCTGACAAGATGCACTTCCGTGTTCTTGTGTGGTGGCCAGAAGAGGAGAGAAGTCAGCTGGGTGACCTCTCTGGAGGCTGCCCAGGTTCTCTGGCTCGGGAGCGGCTTGGTTATTGTCTTTGATTCAGGAGATTTGTATGCATGAGTAAACAGGCTCCATTTGAACTACTGCATCTCTTGGGTTAGTAACGGTGCATTGTGGAAGATGCTGGGCACAAAACTGAGCTCCTTGGATTTAAGTTCTCTTTATCCATCAGATGGTCTTCAGTCTTTGGGTTGGCTTGAAGTACCTAAGAATTAATTTTCTGATTCTTTGGAGGGAGGAGAAATTCTGATTGTTTCCTCCAGACACAAGATTTAGAATCTATACTAGTGACCGTTCTGTCACCATGATAAAACACTATGGCCAAGGCAACTTATGGAAAAGTTCATTTGAGCTTACAGTTACAGAAGTTTAGAAGCCATGATGGCAAGGACAGCTCGGGAACAGGACCAGGAAAGAGGGATAATATCTTGAACCACAAGCACCAATGAGGGGGGGGTGGGGCAGACAGAGACACAGAGAGAGGGAGAGGGAGGGAGGAGGACAGAGCATACAAGAGAGGGAGCAAATTTCCAGTAAGGAAAGACCTTGCGTTCTCAAACCTCTCCCCGAAGTTACATGCTTCCTCCATCAAGAGCACACGTCCCAAGCCTTCTAAAACAGCGTCACCAACTGGGGACTAAAAATATTCAAATACCTAAGACTAGGGGGGAGATTTCTTATTCAAACCACTCCAAGACCTCAATGATTAGTCTTGAAGTCTCACACTTCACAGGAGTTATTTTTAACATGGATTCTACCTTAGAATTCTAACTGGTGCTAGGCCATTCCACTAGTTCTGTTTCTCATGGCTGTGCCAAAATATCTGGGGAAAAAAAAGCAACTTAAGAAGTGTTTATTTGGATTTACCACTGGGGGTAGGGGATACTGTCTGTCATGGTGGGGAGCTCTTGGAGGCAGGAGTAGGAGGTGGTGATTCATACTGGGTCCAGTTAGGAAGCAGAGAACAGTAAACGCCAGTCCTCAGCTTGCTTTCTCCTTTTGGTTCAGTGCAGGACTCCAGCCTGGGAAACAATGCTGCCCACAGTTAAGGGAGATCTTCCTACCTCAGTGAACTGAGTCTAGAAAACCCCTCCTAGGCATGTCCAGAAGTGTATCTCTTAGGTGATTCTAGATCCTAGCCCTGGGGTGAATCTTGACAGTCATTATAAACCAGTGGTTCTCTACTTGTATGGGTCCTGACCCCTTTGGGGTTCAAATGACCATCAGAAATATCACACATTTACATATGATTCATAGTAATACAAAATTACAATTATGAGGTAGCAATGAAAATAATTTTATGGGTGGGGGTCACCACAACATGAGGAACTGTGTTAAAGGGTCTAGGCTTTAGAAAGGGTGAGACCAGTGGTGAACCATCACAAACGATGTCTGTTACACATATCTGTGCTCTTCCATGTTCTCAGGGAATTCTTAATTACTTCCTGGTTCACAAACTTAACTTTGTTTTCCCTAAGGGTCCCCTGCAGGCACTTGCATAGGCAAACAAGGGTATCTGCTTCAAGACCACAGAGGCTTGGGATGATGATGGTTTTAGGGAAAGTCTAGAGGAAAAAACTACACAGTGACTGACCTGATTTAATGGCTCCTCTGAACTTCAGGGTACCAAGTAGGGCAGCCTCTGTGGGGAAGAGGTCTCATTTTGTTCCCTCCTCAGGATCAGTCTTTTACCCTAAGTGGCAAACAAAGAGTTAGAGTACCAGCTCATCCGTGTTCTTGCTTACTGTTTTATTTATGCCTTGGCAGGGGACAGAGATAAATGTCACCTACTTGTCAGATGTCCCCAGCTTTCTTCCAGGTGTGTTCTTTGAAAACTTGTGAAATGGGCAAATTGAAAATGGAGAGTAAAAGTTTTTTTTTTTTTTTTTGTTTTTTTTGTTTTTGGTTTTTTCGAGACAGGGTTTCTCTGTGTAGCCTGGGCTGTCCTGGAACTCACTCTGTAGACCAGGCTGGCCTCGAACTCAGAAATCCACCTGTCTCTGCCTCCCAAGTGCTGGGATTAAAGGCGTGCGCCACCACCGCCCGGCGAGAGTAGAAGTTTTATTGGGGTTTCCAAAATAGTCTTCATTTTCATTTTCTTTTCTTTTTTCTTCTTTCTTTCTTTTTTTTTTTTTTTTTTTTTTTTTTTTTTTTTTTTTTTTTTGTGACAAGATCGCCCTGTGTAATAGCCCTGGCTATCCTGGACTCGCTTTGTAGACCAGGCTGGCTTCGAACTCATAGAAATCCACTGGCCTCTGCCTTCTGAGTGCTAGAATTAAAGGCATGGACTACCATGCCTGGGCAATCTTTTCTTAAAATGAAAACAAAAAGTTCTCATTCCCTTGAGCTTCAAGGTTCATTACTAGTTGAGACGCTGGTCTAGTCATTTAAGTCAGAAACCTTGCCCCACCTCCCCTTGCCCCACCCCCACCACCCATGGAAAGAAGTCAAGCCTGAGTGGAGATTATAGCCTGAAAGGTGGCTCTGGGGTCATAGAACCAGGCAGCTCTGCAGGTGGCCAGGATGTGGCACAGAAGGGCAAGGAAAACAATAGGGTCATGCCATTCATTCATTTATCAAGCGTTGGTTTGCCTTCCACCCAGCTAGCACTGTAACCTAAGGCTTTCCTGTGATAAAGCTATGGGTAACGTGATCAGTGACCACATCCAGGAAGAGGGGGAGATGGTCAGAAATGCACAAATAACTGTAGCAGAGGAGGAAAGGCGACTTTTGGGAACTCGATGGGTGCACAGCATCATGAATGGGGAAAAGCTGTGTTGTGAAAGTCAGAATTCTGCAGGAGGTGAAAGGAGGAAAATCATTCCAGGGTGTGTCCACTGCAGGGAGGTTTGGTGACCTCCGTATCCCTCCATCTGGCCAGACTGGAGTAGAGTTGGGGGATGGGAAGAAACAGAGACAAACATGAGATCTTTATGTCAGAAGGATGGGGATGAAACACACACACACACACACACACACACACACACACACACACGTACACACGTACACACACACACACCACACACACCACTTTTAGAAAAGCCGAGATTTGACGGAATGCAATGCTGCCTGTCTTGAACACTCTTCAGCACAGCTGCCGCGCAGTCTTGACAATTTCCTGCACGAGACAGATTTTTTTTTTCCTCCTAGAAAAGGTAAACACATCTACTTCAGTCTGGGAACGGTCTCACCTGCGAGACCTGTCCTAGCGCAGTAAGTCTTTGCAGGAAGCATTGTGTTCTGTGTCAAGCCAAAGGATTTGGAGTCTGGACAGTGAAGTGCAAACTAAACTAAACTAAACACTGTTGTTCTTTTGTGCTGTTTCAGTACGGTGCATCTCAGCTGTGGCTCCTTGGCTTTTCAGTATGGCATTCTCTGTGGGTGGGAACTGTGAAGAGAAAGAACTGTGTGAAGGGAGGTGAGGTCGGAGCAGGAACTTTGTGAAAAGAGAGAACTCTGGTTGTCACTCAGAACAAAGTTCCTTGGGAATTAGGTGTATTATAAAAAGCCAGAGACCACAGTTGTTTCTCTTGGTAGAAGTGGCATTTGGAGGGCTAGGGAGATAACTCATTTGGCAGAGTGTTTTTCTTGTGAGCAGGAAGACCGGAGTTTGACTCCTAGAACCTACTCTAAAATTTTATTTATGTATTTATGTGTCTGTCTGTATGTCTGTATGTATGAATTAAACCAGGTGTGTTGATGTGTGCTTTTAATCTCAGCACTGGATGTTTGGAAGTAGATGTGTTTCTGGGTTCACTGGTCAGAAGCCGAGCCGAGCTCCCAAACACTCCACTAAGAAAGAGATCTACTGTCATAGTGCCTAAGGAAACACACACACACACACACACACACACACACACACAAAGTGGTAGTTAGTGACAGCCAGATGCTGCCCCAAGAAAATTTCACAAGTGAGCTAGACGACCAGTTACTTGAAGATGTTTTATAATGAAAACAAAGGTTCAGATATTGAAACCATACTGCACTAAGATTGTATTCACTTCCAATTGCCATCTTTTAACTTAATTTCCACAGATCTGGTAAAGCATTTATAAATACTAACAAGGCCTTTGGGAGCCCGCTTTGTATTGCGTCTGGTAGTATAGGATGGCAGTAAAATCTGAGACCTGAACTCTTGGGGCTTGGCTAGTGTTTTAAATATCAAACTGGTGATCGTTTCAAAGGACTTGAAGGTACGCCAGGTGAGAAGATAAATTATCCACATAGCAAGGAAAGCTGGAATCTGTCTGTGCCCTCCAGATGGCCTGGGGGACATTAATTCTCCTCTTTGAACAGGTTCTTTCAGAAGTTCCTAGTTTTATTTGCAACACTTCAGAGTTTCTTTTTTTTCTGGCTTCTCGACTATTCTGGCTTTGTTTCTCTTTCTTTCTTCCCTTCTTCCTTCCTTCCTCCTTCCTTCCTTCCTTCCTTCCTTCCTTCCTTCCTTCTTCCTTTCTTTCTTCCTTTCTTCCTTTTTAGTTTTCGAAACCAGATCATTTATTTTATGACTGATTGAAGTCCTCAAGATGAACTGCATGCTCCAACAGCTGCCCTTGTGGGTTTAGGTGTTCCTTCAAGGAATCCACGTCTGAATCTGGTATGGATAGTTTAGGTGCCTCATCTGCCCGGTCCAGTAGTTTTTCATCTCTTGGCTTGGCAGGGCAGGCACACGTGCCACGGGTGGTCAGCCTTAGAGACACATCTTTGCTCTCCAAACCATGACATTCCTCTTGGCATCTTGCTTCTCCTACTCAGGCCAAAGAGACCGGAAGAAAAGACACTTCCACCACTTCCTGTGGATAATCTTCTGTCCTGGGAACGTTAAATTATTTCTTAAGTATTAAAATGCATGGGTTTTAATCCCAGTTGGAAATGAAAAGGCCAAGTACCCTCACACTTACTTCTAAGGTGCTAAGTAATTTTGAACACGTTTGTTTAGCTGTCAGGGCTCATGGGGAGACGAAGAAGTGCTACTAAAGAGTTAATCACAGCATGGTCATTGAGACTTTCCAGCTTATCTTGTGACACTTCCCTCTACCCAGCCAGTCAATGCTGGTTGTAGCCATTGATTATTTATCTTTCAAGTGTGTTTAAATGGGACTAGATATGCACTTCAGTTACAGTGCCTCTAGTAGACAAAAGACCCTGGGTTTGATCCCAGTACCAGTACAAAACTGGGCGTGGTGTTACAACCCTGTCCCTGAATTTGTCAGAAAGAACAGAAATTTGAGGTTGCCTCCGGCTGCATAGGAAGTTTAAGGGTCAGCCTGGGATACATGAAAAGTTGTCTCAAAAAGGTGTGTTTAAATGGCGGAAGGATGGGAAATTTGGAGAATTTTGTTTAATACCAAATAAGATTCCAGCCTCCTTTGCCCCTGTAGAGGGGTGGGTGAGACTGTATTTCAGAGCAGGGTCCCCCCTGGATCAGAGAGTCCTGCATCTGGGTTCTGTTGAGGCAATCTGCAGCCTTTCCTGTCCTCCTTTGTAGGCTGAACGACTGTGCCTGGTGTCTGGGACTGTGGGGTATACCAGAAAAGTGAGGACAAACTGGGGCAATCGATCACCCTACTTTTCAGCCTTCTTGCCTCTCTCCTCACTCATGGCCAAAGAAGGCAGAAACATTCCAGACTCCTTTCTCGGTTTTAAGAATAATATTCACCCATGAGAGAGCTGCAGAGCTTGGCCAAACAAAACAATCTGTTTTGAGAAAACTCTCTGTCTCTCTCCCTCTCTCTGATGTCTCTGTTTCTGTGTCTCTGTGCCCCTCTGTGTCTATGTCTGTGTCTCTGCCTTTCTCTCCCCCTCCTCTCTCTCTCCATCTCCCTCTCCTTGTTTCTTCTGTGGTTCTGGGGATCCAAAACCTAACATATGCCGAACATGTTCTTGACTGCTGAGTTACAGGCACTCAAGACTAAATGATCCACTTTAAAACTAGGGGTGCTCCTTCCATGTTTGGATGTAAGTGTGAGGTGCCTGTGGGAAAGTTATCAACCTGCCTGCGGCTCCTGGCTGCTCCTGTGTAAAACCCTTCCACCTGCTGAAAGTTTCCTGAAAGCAGTGAGCTGAAGACCTTTCAGGGAGAGCAGGCTCTTGAGAGATGATCCCTGCCTGCAGCTGCTGCTGCTTCCACTTCTGCTGGGCGGCTGTTGACTTTCCGCAAGACCGGAAGGGTATCTGTAATCTGCCAATTATATCCCTAGTACTGTGTAGCCTTTTCTTTTTAGGAAAAATAATTCACAATTGAGACAAGATGTCACTAAGTGCCAAATGCTACACTCCCCCTCCTGGAATCATTCGACACTGTGGATCAATTTCAACCATCATCTTGCTTATCCATTCTATGTAAATATAATAGATACTGTCTAGCACCTCAGGATCAAAGGGCAGAACTCTGCTTATACTGTGGAGGCTGAATATAGCAGAAGCCCCAGCAGGGGCCTCTTGGATGGGATCAAGAGGTTTTTGTTTTTTTTTTTTTTACCCTGAGACTCACCACAACAGCTTTGTTTATTCTTTAAGCTTGCAGCTCACACACACACACACACACACACACACACACCCTCTTGTTTTTCCTCCCGATAAGGTTGCATGTCTGTGTGATATTGCTGGCTGGTGTGAAAGTCTTGATGATGTTTTTCCACTCTGCAAAGGTCCTCTTTGTTGACTACCAGTGAAGACCTCTCCTTTACTTGGTTGTCTGACTGCCAGCTGTTTATGAGCTAGTCTGCATCAACAGTTGCATAGATACCATGTGAAAACAGGCCTTTCTTCTTTCTTTTTCCTTCCTTCCTTCCTCTTCCTTTCTTTTTTCCTTTCTTTCTGTCACAAGTTCATTCTGATTAAGGTTGGTGTTAGAAATAGCTCATTGTATACATCTTGGCCTTAAGGTATATGGAAGTCAAACCAGAACACCATAGATGGGGCTATCTCCGTGTGCCTGTAGTCAACATTCCAGGATAGTCATGGATGACCCAAACCTTCCTCCTCTGAAACCCCACATTAGCTTCCCTCCATGGAGACTCTGTGTTGTAAATTGCTGGCCCTTTTTAAAAGAACATTAGCAAAACCAACAGAAAAATTTCAGACACCATTATTCATCCTTCAGTTACTCGGAGCTCAGCCAGGCTGGAGTGAGTGTGAAGAGAGAAGGCGGGTGCCACAAGTTGGTCATGACGCAGGAATGTGTTATGTGGAGTGGCCATTAATCAGCCCAGTGATATGCAGGTTTTCAGCAGAGCCACATTAGGAGCTGATCCTCTTTTAAAAGCAATTACAGTGTCTTAATAAGTTACAAACTCACTAACCCTGAATTCTGCAACTTCCCAGGAAACAAATCATGATAGAGTCAAGAGACACCATTGGGCATACTTTCAAAGTTCTTCTTAAACGATTGAAGGATTCTTAAACTCCTGGACTGGGAAATAAATTATTGTGGCTGGACCTGAGGTCAAAGGAGAAAGAGATGCCAGGAAACCATAGTGTTGGTAAAGTCAGCAAATATTTACTGAGCACCTCCTACGTGCAGAATTTCCCTTATAGGTGGGGTAGGGTCATTGTCAGTCAACAAAGTAGGAGTCAGATAATAAAGTCCAGAACAGATAAATGTTAATTTCAGATAATGACAAGAGCAAATGTGGATGATAAAACAGAGTTTTGTGACCTCGGTGGAGGGATGGGTGCTGTCTTCTGGAGCTACCTTTTGATATGGGCAGCCGAGGGCCTGGGATGGGTTTGGAATCAGCAGACAGGAGATGGGGAAGGAGGTGCATTGTGGAGGAGATAGAAATCCAGATACAGAGGACATACAGGGCTTAAACAACAAATCATTTCCAAGTTTCCCAGATGGTCTTAATTAGGGGGGAAGCCTAGCAAGGTATTAGTCACAGAAATCACAATAAGGATGTGTAGATTTTTCTCATAATCGCTTCTTGCTGTTTGCAGTGGTTACATCCAATAAAGTCATCTGAATTAGCTAATAGCAGAGGAGAGAAATGTGAAGATTCTCATAAGCCTTTCATTTTTATCAGTCAGTTGATACAGTCTTAATAGTATGTACATCTGTTTAGAGACACTTCATTCAATGTGTTCTACTGGCTTGTTTACATTGGACTATGGCCAAGAGCGCCATACCTGTTTGAATGGCACTTATCTGTCCCGAGGATGTTTTCTGTAAGGCAGGCACATCATAATCTCCTTGCTTTAGGGGCACGTGGCAGCACCTCACAGCTGTGACTGGAGCTGCTTCAAACAGCAAACTCATCAACATGACATTGAACAGACCCTGCAGAGGACACTGTTTCCGGTGTGAGGATGGAGTCAGGCAGTTGGCCCCAGGAGCCTGAGAAGCAGATGACCATAGTTTTCCATGATTTGCACAGACTCACAAGAGACCATGGAACTGCCACTTATTTGGGGTGGCAAGTAAACCGTAGCAAGCAAATGAGTCACAAATACAGATCTGTGGGTAGGAGAGTAAAGACTGTCCCACTGTCCTCCTGACTGGTGGTACGTGGTTGACAGTATGGCAAATAGCTTGCTGTGAGTGTGGCTTTATTCACAGAGCCAAGTCTTGAAAGCCTGAGGAGAAGAGAGCTGAAAAGGCTGAGGCAGGTGAGAAACAGCCCCCATATGTCTTAGAAAGGTTGATGGCAGTCGTGTTGCCTTTCATATAGGAGGGGCTTCATCATGCGTGAATATCTGTGTTGTGGACTAGCTGCCCAGAAAAGGATACAGCTATGAGCTGACTGGAATCATACCTGACTCTACCTAAAATAATTGGCAGGTATTCTGCCCACCCTCCCAGAAGCCATGATAGTGAGTCTTGATCCTTTCTTTGACCACTGTCATCTGGTAAGAATAGATATACATGAAAACCATAGCTCATGTTACCCATGCGACACAGACAGACATGGTTCTCTTTCCACTTATTTTAAAATTGTGTGTGCTTATGATGTTTATGCTCCCCTTGTGTCTTAGCATAAAGGATGAATTAGCTTTGGACGCTGACTTTTCACTGAAGGATGTCTAGTGGGAAAGCGTGGTTCTTATATTCAGGGAAATAGATGTTCATTTTCTGTCTCTGCCCCTTTCTGAGCTGCACAGTTTTGGGTCTATTGTGGAGCCTCTCTGGGCTCCACACTTTCTCACTGGTCAACTGACTAGCATAATGACTTAACCCATATGTCTATTGTGAGGATTTATTGAAATAATAAATTTAGCCACTTTTCTCATTATGCCTCCATGGCTAAGCCTTTGTAGACAACTAGCTCATAGGTGGCTTCCTAGATAAAACTAATGAATCATCAAGTAGACAGTGACCTTTGTCTCCCAGCTGCTCTGCCTGGAGGGGAATCACTCCCAATCGAACCATTATCACATCACCAGTGTACCCTGGCTTCTGCATCAATAAACACCTTAACCTGATGTCACTATTTACTTTCTTCCTTCTAAAACACAAATGTCCTAGAGTAAACTCGGAGGAAGATTCCCTTAGATTTTTCCCCCCCTCTAATCTTGATGGAGGTGTTGCCAGGTTTTCTGTGTCACCTGTTGAGTAAGGGGCTCAGGGACACTCACTTGGTATGACAAACAAATAAAAGGGATGGGCAGTTACTGGTTCAGTGTGGTACCTGTCTCCTCAAGGGAAAAGGGCAGTACCAGGAATGCCTTAACCACAGGATCCCAACCAGTTAAGTAGCCAAGTCTTTGAGGTACTAGACTAGAGACATAAAGATTCCCCCCTTTAATGATAATTTTGCAATTGTATGATACTATATGGTTCTTTATACCTATATCTTATACCTAATGAGGACATTTTCTAGAATTTATGCTTTATTTTAAAAATCTATTTATGATATGGTGGATTGGGCCCAGGGCCATGGGTGTGCTAGGCAAGGTCTCGGCTACTGTGCTTCGTTCTTAACCCATGAGATTCTTTTAAAAGATTCCATGTGAAGTTCGCAGGTGAAACCAGCTACCATCGTAAGGTCAGCCTGACCATGGCAAAGACGACAGGCCATCGTCTCATGCTAAGTGGCTCTGTCTTTCTGAACTTTGATAGCTGATATCTACAGGGGAGAACTTGGCATTTGTTGTTGGCTTAACTTTTGAGATAACCTGGGTCCTTGATGGTCTCTGGACTCTGGGGTGACATGACTCATTCATTGTTCAGTTAGGGGGAGGAGAGGGACTTCTTTATGGACCCAATTGGGTCTCTTTTCCCTGTTATGTGTCAGACCCCCATTATATTTGTGTGTCCTATTTTATTTCACAGTTATGTAGATATATGCAATGTCCCATGTTTGTTCTGATTGCTGTAATCCTTTAGTAACCATCTATTGCTTTGTGTAGGCCACAGAACAAAGATGAGACAATGTGTCTAACACGTCTAGGATTTTATAGTCTAAAGCATTGGACAGGATAACAGGTTATTGTGGTGAGGCTACTTTTTAGTAGTTCACTAGTATTCATTCTGTCGTAATCAATTCAGTAGAAAGATTCAAAGTAGAAAACTCATGTGTTGAACCAAGCACACTTTTAAACAGCCAAAAGGGCATTCTGAAGGTTTAATACTTGTCTTGGTTAAGGCTAGCTGACATTCTATTTCCTTCTGGTAGTTGCAACAAGTATTTGCTAGTGGGAGCCAAGTAGTGACACCAAAACTATAACATATCAATTTTATTTTAGCCTTAAAGAGTTGGTGGAACAGAGAAGCTATAGCTAACTTCTGTTCCCAACACAGTGTTTCTCTGGCTATTATCAAGCCTGAAGCTTGGGCACTAGCTGGGGAAAATGAATTGGATCCTGAAAAGAGTTTGGGCAGAATATAGTACCAGCCTCTATAATGGATAATTTTTTAAGTGTCCTGACGGGTCCTAAGCTTTAAGACAGTTTCTCAGTATATCTGGAACTTAGTCTAGTTTTCCCAGCACATCCTGAATTTATCTTCTCTGAAGTGAAGACAGAGTGGCTGGAGAACAGAATGAGATGCGGTGGAGGCCTCAAGCCAGTCAGTAAAGCCAGTGTGATCCTGAAAGGTGCCTGGGGTTAGGTGTAGAAGAGGCTTTGTGAAGTCACATGGGGATCTTGTTCCCACATGGATCCAGGAACAGAGTAGGAGTACCTGGAAGGTTAGTTACACGGAGGAAGTCTGGGAGCTAGCTCAAACCGGCTGGAGGGAGACTGATACACTGTCAACTTGCACAGACAGGCAGAGAGAGGAAGAGGATGTAGAGATGAGTCTTCCAGAAGCGTCTGCAGTCAAGCTGGGCTGTGAACAGTCTTAAGGTAGAATACAAAATGTCTTATGCAAATATGTCTCCTTTGTGCGTATCAAAAACCCCTCCTCCTTCCTTCAGTTTTCAGGTGAACATTTCTTTCAAAGAAAATCAACTTCTTGTTGCTCTGGATCATTAGGAAAAAAACCATACCCTCCTCCTCTGACACTCCCTATCACCTCAGGCATAGGCCAGGGCAGAGCAGCAGGCCTGCAGTTTAAGAGGCCAGAGGTGAAGTTCCAGCCAGACTTCTTTTGTAGCCAGCCTTCTCTGAGGGGGTCAGCGATAGGATGGGAGGCAGACATCAGGTTCAGGAGAGCGATGCAGAAGGGGGAGACTTGGCCTCTCATACCGGACTAGAGGCTGTCTCCTGGGCTCACAGCCTCCCATAGCTGCCACATTTGTTTCAGGATTCACTTTTATTTATATAATTATTTTCAGGGTGAACGAAGAAAAGAAGGTATAGGTGCAGGAATGGGCAGACAAGAGGCCCAATGACGGGTGTCTGATTTTTCTGGTTTTTTTTTTTTTTTTTTTTTTTTTCACGTGTTAGTCTGCCTGAGATACTGTGTGCAACAAAGCACCGTAGCCTCAGTGACTTAAGTGCTGGGATTTCTCACAAATGTGTAGGCTGGGAAGACCCGTCAGGAAGCCAGAGTAGTTGGATTTGGTTGAGGGCTCAGATCCTGGCTCATAGATACTTAATGTGTTCTCAAAGAGGGAAGAAAAAGGGACCAGAAAGATGACTCAGCGGGTAAAAGCACTTGCCACAAAGATTGACAATCCGAGTCTGATCCCAGGATTTCACATGCTGGAAGGAAAGACCCAGCTCCTGAAAGCAAACCCTCCACATGGGCTCCATGTGTGCCTACCCAGCCCCTCTCCCACTGTGTAAATAAAGGAAACTTACAAAATGAAAGAAGAAATTTAATAAGAAACATACAGTATAAGAAATTTAAGAAGAAAGGAAAGAAGGAAATAAGTGAGATAGGGATGGAAGAGAGAGGGAGCAGAGGAGAAAGAAGAGAAAGAGGAGACAGAAGAGAGAGAGAATGGAGTGGGAGGGAGGAGGGTGCATGCTGTATGCATGTGTGTGGGGGCCCGAGTTCAGTCTGGAGTGTTCCTTGGGTGCTATTCACCATGTTTCTTGAGATAGATCATCTTTGTTGCGCTGGAACTTGCCCATTAGGCTAGGCTGGATGCCCCAGGAGCTCCAGAAACCCCTAAGTCTCTGACTCTCCAGTGCTGGGATTATAAGCAGCTACCACACCCAGCTTTTTTGACATAGGTTTGGGATATTGCAATCAGATCTTCACACCTGTGCAGTAAATACTTTAGCAACGGAGGCATCTTCTTCCTAGTCTTTGTAGGAGAGGACTTGTCCTATCCTGAAGGCCTTTCCCTTGTGACATCATCTAAACCTACTAACAACCTTCTGAAGGACCCATCTCCACAATACTAGCACACTGTGCGGGAGAGACCCAACCCTTGAGGTTGTGCGATAATACAGTTGTGGAATAATTCTGTCTTTAGCATTACTAAAAATTACCACAAACGTAGCAATTAGAAAAGCCACATTTATCTTTTCTTGTTTCCTGTGGGCAGATGTCATGGCCTACCTATCTCTTTTCCCACTTCTTACCACCTTACAATCCGGTGCACCTAGAGCCTCTGCCTCCGTAGAGTAGAGTCTCTTTTGGGTTCACTGGTCAGTTGTAAGCTGGGTATATTTTTGGGCAATTGGCTTGCCTTTTCCAGGCCAGCAGGAGGGCAGTCTCTCTACTTGGAGATTTTGGTTTTTTAAATATCTCCTGGTTAGGACAGTGCTGGTGTCCTAGTTAGATTATTATTATTGCTGTGATGAAACACTGTGAGCAAAAGCAAGCGGAGGAGGCCAGGGTTTATTTGCTTACACTTCTACAGTGTAGTCCATCACTGAAGGAAGTCAGGACAGGAACTCAAGCAGGGCAGGAACCTGGAGGCAGGAGCTGATTCAGAGGTCATAGAGGGGTTTTGCTTACTGGTTTACTCAGCTTGTCTCCTTATAGAACTCAAGGACAGCACCACTCACAATGGGCTGGATCTTCTAATTAAGAAAATGCCCAGAGCTCCCAGGGACTAAACCACCAACCAAAAAATACACATGGAGGGACCCATGGCTCCAGCTGCATATATAGCATAGGATGGCCTGATCTGGCATCAGTGGGAGGGGAGGTCCTTGGTTCTGTGAAGGCTTGATGCCCCAGAGTAGGGAAACGCAAGGGCAGTGAGGTAGGATGGGTGGGAGGGTGGGAGAGCACCCTCATAGAAGCAGGGGGAAGGAGTGGGATAGGGTGTTTTCAGAGGGGAAACTGGAAAGGGAGATACCATTTGAAATGTAAATAAATAAAATAACCAATAAAATTTTTTTAAAATGCCCTACAGCTAGACCTTATGGAACCTCATTTTTTCAATTGAGGTTCCCTCTCTTTCAGATGTCTCTGGCTTGTCTCAAGTTGACATAAAAGTAGCCAGCACACCTTGGCAGAATGGTCTCCCATTTAATGAACTAGTCAGTCAACTGAGTTAGAACCTTAATTACATCTTTAAAATTACTTTCATATCATAACCTCACCATCTCTACCCTACTTTTTATTGCAGAGGTTGCAGTGGGGAAGGGACTAACTACACAGAGAATGTAGAACAGGGAGCAGGGAGTTGGGGTCCACTTAGAATTGGGCTCACTACAGCAGTTGAGAGAAGGTGAGTGGCCAGGATCTTTCTGGTGCCTCAGCTGGTGATAATGGGGTGGGTATTTGAATTGTAGGTTTAAAAATATGCTTTTAGGTACTTTTAGTCAAAAGAACATAGAGGCTACTCCTGAGTATAGTTCAAAAACACAAGCTTACCATGGGCAGAGACTTGGATTCACACAAGAAAGAGAGTCCATGGTAGAGAGATGCTGGGTCCCTGGTAGAGGCTGCTTGGTGAGGAGCTGCAGAGGAAGACATCCTTGCTGGGCTTGGGCTTGTTGTGCAGAGCTGCCAAATGGAGCTGCCTGCCTGCAGCCTGTACTTGCACCAAAACAGCTCAGAGGGTGTGAACCATACTTGCTACTGATGGGCAGGAAAAATTCGAGGGGGGAGTTTCTGTCCACTTAACAGCCTGTCAGCGTGGAGGTACTCAGTGAGTCGGGGAGTTAGCGCTCTGCAGACTGGCTGTGTTTTAAGCCCATAGTCCCCAGGGGGCTATTTATTTACTTATTTAACAAGGATGGAATATCCAATATCGGCCCTCTGGACAGAAAAACGTTGTTTCTAGTCAGGTATCCTCACTGTTCTTTGTTCCCGGAGGACTATTTAAACCAGGTTTCACTTGATTCTTATAAATGGAGTCTATTTTTCAAGGCAGGAAAAGAGTAGGGTTTGTTGGTTTGTCTTGTTTTGTTTATTTGTTTGTTTGGTTGATTTGGTTTTTCTCTGCTGTCAGAAACTTGAAAGTTTTTGTTGCAGAACATATAGACCAGGAAAATCACGCATCTGATTCTCTCTGTAGATACTGTCCTTTCGCTTCTGTCTGTCTATCCCGACTTCTCAGCATTTTTATAGGCAGCCTGTTCGTTTATCATTGAGAAACCACTGGGAATTCATGTGTGAGGGTGTTTTAAAATGCGTTAGCAAATGGATTTCTGCCGCAGCATCTTAAACAATTACTTAGGTACACTTTTAGTTATTTAAGAAGTCTTATCTGGTCCATTTTTTGGTTTCACACAGGAGGTTGGTGGCAGTGCAGGGTGACTCACTCCATTCGGAGACCATCTTGGTGGCTGAGGTCCGGTGTGTTGGTCCAGTGCTCAAAGCTCGCAGGGGCAGCTGCCTGCTGCATGCCAAGGCCAAACTCCGGCTGTCTATTTGCCTTTCCCCTGCTCAGTTCCCAAGTTTCCTTACAGAGTTTTTAAATGCCTCTTTTGTGAGTTAGCAGCCCCAGTAAACAAACCACTTTGTTGCATCCAGGAGTATCAACACTACCACAGTCTCCCAGTTTGACTGTGCATGGCAGACATCACGAGGTGGCGGCGTGGTTCAGCGGCACATAGGTTCCACACACAGACTCTGTGTACAGTTCAATGAACTGGGGTTTGTCATTGCTGTTTCCTTCTGAATGGGCTGCTGAGCCAGAAGACTGTTTAAAAAGAGGTGAGCAGAAGATCGTGGCATCACCTCTTTAAAGCTTAGTTAGAAAGCCGGACTTTGCCGATGAGAAGGAAGGGCCTTAAGAATGTGGCATGTGGATTCTAGTGGGGCACCAGGCAGGGCAGAGCATTCATCAGCTCACACGCTCATCCAGCTAAGTCTCCATTTTTAATTTTTGCCTTTTAAGACTTAGTCCCATGCACCCTAGTGTTGCCTCAAAGTCGACGTTTAGGGAAAGATGACCTTGGATATTTTTTTTAATCCTCCTGCCTCTGCCTCCTGGATGCTAGAGTTGTGAGTATATGCTCGACGGTTTCATGTGGTGCTGGAGATTAAACCCAGGACTCTGCCAACTGAGCAGTATTCCTGGCCCAGGGATCTCCATTTTGGCAGTATACTTTTTTGACTTTTTGGACTATATATATGGTGAAATTTTTTGGTTGTCATCTTGATGAGAAAGGGGACTCTAACAGCATTTCATGCTCAGAGGCCCTATTGTGTGTCGGCTAGTCCTGAGGCGGGGCACTCACAGCATGGCCTGGTTGAGTACTCTAGCAACTTTTGAGTACTTGAGAAACTTTGGTTTCGCCAGGCAGTGGTGGGCACGCCTTTAATCCCAGCACTTGGGAGGCAGAGGCAGGCGGATTTCTGAGTCTCGAAAAACCTAAAAACAAACAAACAAACTAACTAACTAAGTAACTAACTAACTAACTTTGGTTTCTTCTGAGGAGTTCTTGGTCCATGTATGGGATTGTAGGTCAGGGAAAAGCAATACAGGACTTTCAAGTCTCCATCCACACTTGGCCTGTAAAAGTTGAGTCATGGTTTTGTTTTGTTGATAAAACGCCTTTCCGGCTGTTTGTCTCTAAGGCCAGCTGTGGGAATTGTGGAAATGAGCCAGTACTGTCCAGCTGTTAGCTCCGCTGTCCTCAGGGGAGCAAATTCTTTGCCAAGAGTCCCAGAAAAGGCCAAGGAGAGGATTTGCAGGGAAGACTGACTCAGGTTTAAGATTTGTTTTCAGGCTATATATTCCCTCAGGTATAAGGGGAAGCAGAGGCCCACTGCATCATCACAACCTCCTGAATGTCAAGGGCGTGAGAGAACAGGTCCACCCTTATCTTATAGGCTGTGAAAAGAGACCTAGAAAGTTTCAAGGACTCATCTGGGGTCACAGAAGCAGGGAGTGACAATTTGTCTAAAACTAAGGGCCTTACATTTCAAATGTAGCCTTCTTTCCAGTACATGGGCAGACTTCTCATAATTTATTAGCGAAGCTTTGTTGACTTCCTTTCTAAACTATTCCTGGCATTCCACCAAGGCATTGCATCATGGTCCCATTGGAACCACATGTGCTTCCTAAAGCCATTGGCTGCACGGGTGGGGGAGAAGAATGTGTCAGGAACAGCAGGCAGCTCTCTGATCATGCTGCAGTGAGCAGCACTCTACCGTTGTTCAGCCACAAGCAATACACAGAAGCAGCACCTTAGGTTGTCTTCGGCAGGAGCGGCTGGGAAGGGACTCAAGGAAGCTGTTTGGTAACAAGTTTTAACATGTGGTGCTGACATATGTTTCCCAGACAGACTCTACAGACTATCTTTGGTTTGGTTGTTCTTAGAACAACTTACTAAGATCACAAGATTCCATTTATGTCCTTTCTTTGAAAGAGATGAATGTGATCTCTGCTGCTTAGAATCAGGGTTTAAAAAAAAAATCCTTTGGTGTGACTACCATGCTTTCTACCAGGCTGTTGTAATTCAGTCCCTTTGTGCTGGGCTATGTCATGGGTTCCCAGGGCTATCTCAGGCTTCACAATGGTTACTTCAGGTCATCTGGGTCTTTTTGGTCAGTAGTTTCACCAAAGCAGGAATTTGGCAGTGCTGCTTAGCTCTGGTCAGTTCCCTCAGAAAAGTGTGGAGAGATGGTTTCAGCAGTTAGAAGCACTGGCTGTTCTTCCAGGGGACCCAGGTTTGATTTCCAACATCCACAGGGCAACTCATAACCATCTATAACTTCAGTCCCAGGGGAATCTGACGCCTGCTTCTGGCCTCCAGAGGGCACTGCATATATGTGATGCATAGATATACATGAAAGGCAAAAATTCCACATAACATATGGTAAAAATAAAGGGAAACATTATTTTAAAGCACGGGTGGGAGGTTTGCATAACATTATAATTTCTGGCTAGAAGAGCACCAAGGAATACAATGGATGTGATTAAATTTGATTTATGGAGAAGCAGTCTTAGGAATCAGAGAGATGATTAGAGAGCCGAGATGTGGGCCTTTTGCAGAAAGGGGAAAAGAAAATATATCCATTATATACTGATGGGCTTGGTTGTGGCTTAGTTGGTACAGTACTTGCCTAGCATGCACAAAGCCGTGGGTTTGATACACAGCATGCACAAGTGGTAGGTCTGTCTGTTGCATAAACTCTGTGTGTGGTGGTGGTAGAAGGGTACCCACGCATGCATATCTATAATTCCAGCACTTGGAAGGTGGAGTCAGGAAGCACAAGAATTCAGTGGCATGCCTACAACATGTATGTGTTTAAATTTGTTGGTTTTAGAATTCTGAAAGGCAGATTTTTATTTCTGATTTTCAGATGAGATAGAAAGTACCAGTGACTTGGCCAAGGTCAGATGCTAAAGATAACAGAGCTGACTTAACATACAGCCATCTCTCAGGACCTAATGGAGGACTGGTACCAGACTGCCTCTTCAATTACCAACATCTGTAGACACTCAAGTATTTTGCACAGTGTCTTAATATTTCCATAAACATGCACACATCATCTCATGTACTTTCAATGATCTCTAAGTAACTCACAGAATAATGCTATGTAAATAGATGTTCATCGTGTTGTTTAAGGAATAATGTCAAGAAATGAAGTCTGGTAATGCTCAGTACAGAATTGGTTGCTTGAGTCCTTTGTTCAGTTTTGATCATTTCCAGCTTCAGTCCTCCGTTATTCCCATTTACAGATGGAGAACCCACAAGCATATACATGGGTCCAGTGAGAGAATCAGTGCTTCATGAGGCTAAGGTCCCCTGATGTGTGGTAGCCACCATCTTGCCAGAGATGGGGTGGGGCATATGAGTAGAGTCTAATGGACCAAGAGACTACATGGATGAATGCCAGAGCTATGGGATTCCTAGCGCTCTTATCTATGGTGACGGAGCTGCTCCTGGCAGTGAGCCACTCCCCATGCGCTTAGACAAGACGTGGTACCTTGTACATCTGAAACACCCCCACCCTCTGACATAGTTGGCTCATAAATAAAACACAGAGTCTGTGGAATGTGCAAACTTCATGACTCCTTTACCTTTTCATATCTGGCATCTTTGGCATTCGGTCTTGACTTAAAGGTCAGATTGCATTGCAAAGTTGTAAAGATTCCAGGGTGGCAAGGGGCTGGAGGGTAGGGGGGAGGCCTCGGGAACCTCTTCAGTCATTTGTCCTCAGTGTTTGGTCTAGTCTGGATTCTGACTCAAGTACCACTTTTGGCCTCTGTTTTTCTCAGGTTGGAATGATCAGTCTGGCACATATGGTTTTCAGAGATTCTGTCATTGTCACTGGTCTCTGACTTCCAGGCTGTGTTATCACACACAAGTGTTCAGCGATGGAAGATGTTAGTAACTTCAAGTGGACTCAAGATAGTGAGAACAAATATCTTAGCTGTGTCTTCACTGAAAGATATCGGGAACACCCTGGAATGTCGAGGCCAACCCAAAGGTTGGCAGTAGATGGGATCTGGGTGTGGAGGTGTGTGGGTATACTGTCTGTTCAAGAATACAAGGAACCTAAAAGCTGTAGTGGGGGGGGATAGAGATTGACCAAAACCCTCTCCCTGTTTATTTATATCATGAAAGTACAAAAGGGTTAAAGACTGCAAACTAAAGAATACAGGAAGGAATAGCAACAAGGTATCAAACAGTAACCAGGAAGAGACACCTGAGGGAATTTAGCTAGAAGATGATAAATCAGAAATTTAAATCCATTTAACTCCACCTGTGGTTGAGTTGGGTTTAGACTGAGCTGTGTTGGAGACTGCTAATTGTGGAAGAGTTACGAATGTCGATTTTCTAGGCTCTGGTACATAGGACAGACTAGGCATGAGGGCCCCTCTGTGTTGCCAACACTCCCATCTAATGGTGGAGGTGATTCATCTGAACTTTGCTGTGAAGGAGGGGCTGGCCATGAAGACAGCTGCTCTCCATACCCCGAGTCTGTGTATCTCTCCTTTATAATTGGAGAGAATAGAACTAGAGATTCCATAGTGCTTTACCATTGAGTAGTTAGTGCCATCGTGATTTCGAATGGCTTCATTTATGATGGTCACATTCAACTGCCTGCTAAAGTAAAGAAGAAGCAAGAAAAGAACTCACAGGCTCAAATAAACCAAAAGGCCTCCTCTGTCTCCCGAGGCTCTGCTGCTCTAGAAGAATCCTAGGAGCGCTCTCTGTTACCACAAGGAGATGGTCCTGCTGATGGGGCCCAAGTTAAACTTCTAAAAGCATTTCTTTGCAAAAACTAGAAATTCGAGTTTGCTAGCTCTCTGGTACTGATGTGTAGGTAGGGGCCAGTGTTGGAAGTGTCAGAGAGCAAGCCAGAGACCAGGGATCCTGCCTTGCTCCTTCAGGTTGCAGTCTCCATCCTCTGCCTTGTCCTAGCCTTGGGAAGATAAAGTAGTTGGGGTGGGAGCTCTCTACATCATATATATATATGATGTATATATATCAGAAACATTGAGCATGGAAGGTAAATATAGCTATATCTTCTTGTTACCTCAACAGGCGAAGGAAAGGTTCTTGGTCCGGCTTAGAAGCTGGTTTGGGTTCAGAAATTACTTAGATACACATTTGGGGGTCATTTGCAGCTGTAGATGTCAATGACGCAAGCAGAAAGCAAATGGAACTTGTTTGTGCTAGCTAAATGAAACTGTTGGAGCCCTGTTGCAGGGACCACCGATGGACTAATCTTCCCTGAAAGTCACGAACTCTTGTGTGTGTGTGTGTGTGTGTGTGTGTGTGTGCGCACATGTACACTAAGAGTAGAGAGTCTTCAAAGGAAGCAGTGTATCTTCCCCACAGCAAATCCAAGAAGAGCTTCTGTGGGCCATTAAAGGTTGGGCAGCATTCATAATTTCTTATTTTAATGGCAAACAGTTATGAAGTTTAAAAGCTGTTTGTACTACTGTATGACACCAGGCAAACATCTGTAAAAACTTACATTTAGATAATAGGTAAAAACTTACATTTAGATAATAGGTAAAAATTTACATTTAGATAATAGGTAAGCATTTACATGTAGATAATAGGCAAATGAAGGCAACAAGAAATCTTGAACATTTTGAGGTTCGCAAGCAAAATTGAACAAGAAACACAAAAGGCTTCCCAGACAACTAGTTTCATGATCAATATCCGTGTCAGAGTGACCCAAGTGTTACATCTGGTTTGCACTGATATTTTCACACGAGGGTCAGCAGTTTATGTTAGACTTCACTCAGTGTTGAGCCCTCTGGGGTAAAGACAAGTGTGTACTGACATGACTCAGCATTCCAGTGCCCAGAGTTAGCTGTCCCCCAATGTTGGCGTGCCCCTGCTCTCTTATAGAGAATCTACCCATGCCTTTATGATCAGATTAATTCTATTACACTGTTTTATGTATAAAGAAAGGCACATCTAGATACAATATATTAAAGTGTGTATGTCTAAGGGAGGGTAGACCTTGGGACACTTTCTGATAAAACAAATTACATTTGCCAATGTAAAATCAAACCCAAGAAACGCATCCCTCCCCCACCACCTCCCACAACTCCTTTTATAATGAAAAGAGGTCAGAGGCTTGGCCCCTATTAATATTGCCATTATGTTAATTTAGAGACATCTATAGTTACCTAAAGTGTGCCAGATACAAATCGGGCACACTTGGAATTTTCTTGAAATGAGGTTTGATTCATCGGCATTATTTATTTATTTATTTACTTACTTACTTGTGTCTTTGACAGTATTGCCTTCTTCCTTCTGTTTGCGTGTATGTACCGAGGCCTGAGTAGGGACCTCTCAGGTCTAAGGCCTCCAGGGGAGGGGACGGGGAGGACAGCCCTGTGGTCTCCAGAACCTGAGGACATCTCCTGTCGCAGCACAGGAGAACTGCTTTGCTGGAGGGAGGCCTCTGTTCCTAAAGTGAATTTGAGGCATGTCTTCTAAATCCTTTTAATTTTCACCTTGTCCCACCACATTTCCCATCCTGCAGCTCCAGTCCTTGGGCCCGTTCTACTGTGTATAAGGCTTCTGGCTTTTCATTTTGATTTTTGAAGTACAAAGACTTCATTTTTTTCTGCCCAAGTGTAACCTTTTTCAGAGAGAAGGCAGTCTCAGCTTCAGGTCCACAGGGCCAGAGAATGGGACGCTTAGTGAGTACAAACTGCCTTGGGATTCTTCTATCTGAACCCACTTACCTGCTTCACTGCCCCCAGGGTACAGGTCAAATAAAACAACCCCACAACAGTGAAGAGAACACTTGCCCTTCTCCGAAGTGGAAAAGCCTGTATAGCTTCATTTTATGTTGCCTGCATCATTTTAGAAAATTATAGCTTGCCCTAGCTGAATAGGTTGCTAACCATGGCCTGCCAGTATTTGTGAGTGGTTACTATTATCTGTGTTGGCAGTGCTTAGCCCCAGTGCATGGAATATCCCTCTCCTATCTGGGACAGACTTCAGGGGTAGGCAAGCCTCCATAAGTAGGGTTTGTGTGGCTGTGGCTGTGGGTGCTTCTCAGGCAGCATGGTCCAAAGCATGTACAGGATTGTCCTGTAGATCTCTGAATCAAAGCTAGATACTAAGTATGGACCAAGTCCAACATCATCCACTCTACCATCCCTTAACAACATCCCTGTCTATCGAGGTGGATAAGTACTAAGTCTAATGATCACTACACAATTCCTCAGCATACCACCCCCCTCAGCACACACACACACACACACATACACACATACACACACACTGATTTCAAAAGTGACGGGTTGACAGCTACAGAGTCCCAGCCTGCTTTCTTTTCATTGGGCTGTGAGCACCCAGGACTACAGGTTGGAGAATGTGCTTCAGAGAGTTCCCTTTGTGCCACACGAGAGTTCCAGCTTCCTTCTAACTCCCTCATCTGGCTTGGTGCCTTGTCCAGGGAGCTGTATTTAAGCCCCATTGGATGAGAGGCCTCAGCGGTGAGTGCTCTGGGGAGACAGTAGGAAGTCTATGCGCTACCTACTTGAACTCACAGCCCCTTGGTTATCTCCCCCACTCATTCTTTCTCCTGGCTCTCATGACCTCAGATCTTGGAGTAAGTGACCTTATTAGAATCAGGTCATCTTTCTAATCCCGCCTGCCTCTGTGTGTGTGTGTCTGTCTGTCTGCTCTCTCTCTCTCTGTGTGTGTGTGTGTGTGTGTGTGTGTGTGTGTCTGTCTATCTGTCTGTCTGTCTGTCTCTCTCTCTCTGTGTGTGTGTGTGTGTGTGTATGAGAGAGAGAGAGAGAGAGAGAGAGAAAGCATACACCTGTGCATGCATAGAGACCAGAAGAAGACATTGGATGCATATCATTCTCTGCCTTACTCCCTTGAGACAAGGTCTCTCACTGAACCTGGAGCTAGGCTGGTAGCCAGCAAGCCTAGCAATCCCCCTGCCTCCACTATTATATATAGCTCTCAGGTTATAGGCATATATGTTGCCACATCTGGAGAAGGACAAAAAGTCATGCCATTTGAGTTAAGTTGTCATGGAGGTCTGCCAGCTACATGGTAGACAAACGACCACACGGCTGCAAGGCAAACTTTAGAGAAACTGAAGAAGCCCAACGTACCAGAGGAAGCGTGTTTAGAACAGAGATGGGAAGAAAAAAAGGAGATGCTGTGCTTTTCTGAGTAAATCAGAAAAGCGGGGTGACTTTTAGAAGCTATAGGGCTTCAGCTCTGAAAGCTGCTTTGCTAGGTGGAGGCTGGAATTCTGAGAAGAAATAGTAAGTCCATTATCTCTATAAAGGAGGGGTCGTTACTCTGTGTCTTTAGTATGACTTAAAGTGAGACCGCCTTCCTAGGGCTGGTCTCATAGGCTGCTCATCGACCAGCCCAACTGGAAGCTAAGGTCTCCACCCAGGCCAGAGATTTCATCCTCTTGACCAGAAAAAACAAGTTTTTTCTTAGTGTGCCTGTATTATTGTTGACACCATTTATAAGTCTTTGAAATAAGTGTCTTCACTGAGCTGGATGAGACACATCATATTATGAAGTTGGGTTTAGCCCAGATGACTCTCAACTCTGTAGCAGAAATGCCTCCCTCTCTTCTGCTCACGGATCATAGAAGGCATTGCTAGGTACTTCTCCGCCACACTCTCTCGGTATATTTGTACAGTTCTCATGTGCTCGTTAGTAGATGGTCGGTCTGTGAGTCTGTCTGCTTAGCATTAGAGGCAGACTACAGAGAGATAGCATGCTGTAATAAAAAGTGCACAGAGTATAGAAACCTGTTGAGTTTGGCATGGAACCTCGGCTCTATCCTTCATCAATAGCACAACCCTGGACAAAGTATGGAAATATCGTAAGCCACAGATTTCTCATTGATCCAGAGATGTGTCTCTCTTGTAGGAAAAGATCTGATAGGTCAGCCACTCAGGTCCTGAGGTGAACCTACCGTACTAACTAAGCTACTGTGAAGAACTTTCCATGTATCTCGACTTTCCATGTGAGGCTCAAATATCTCTTTCCTAGGAGAAGCAAGGTGGGAAAAGTCCCATCAATTAGAAATGAGAGGACCCTAGTTCAAGGTCTTGTGATAGATGAGTGAGATAGTGGACTGTGGTTGCTAGGCAACTTCACAAGATTCCTGTGATCATGGAGTATGGAGCAGGCTATAGAACTAAACTAGTAAAGCTTTGTTAATTAATAGGTAGGGTGATAAAATGGTATGCTATTTCCTCCAAAACCAACTACATTTATATAAGCATTGAGTTACATATTAGAAGGTCCAGAAGGACTCCCTCTTTGAGGCCCACTTTGTTCTTTTCTCTGATTTTGGACCACCATACCATAATGCCTTGCTTTCTGGCTGGAATTAGTAATGCACTGATTCTAGCCTGGGCTCTGTACCAGCAGGAGGAGGCTGACCTGTCTGGTGCATCCCCAAGGCCAAAGCCTGCCTAGAACCATTTTGCTGGTCTGAGCCATGGCGTCTGGTGGGACTGACTGAGCATATTTCTTTAGTCCCTGACCCCACTCAGTGGTTACCTTTGTTCCAGGGTGGGTGACTAGGCACTGTTAGTCCCTGCTTCTGAGGAGCTCCTTTTCCCCAGAGGGGGAGGTTATGATGAAGCGCTTGTTAATGACTGTGAATTTTTCAGGGTTGCCTGTCATTAGGGCTAAATTGTTTCATAACATACTAATTACTGTATCTTCCAAAGTAGGGGGAGCCTGAGGAGGGCAAACACAGCTAGGAGGTTTATTATTGGTTATCGAGAGATGCTCATGAAAACATTCATTAGTGCTGCTCCAGAGAAAGAAAACAGGGTGTCAACAGAGCAGGCCAGCCTAGGCAGCTTTGTCTTGCTTCCAGATCGAACGGGATGCTAGAGGCTTAGTAGAGTCAGCCTCGCTGGCCAGAGCTGACCTTGCAGCTTGGGACACAATTTCGGTTTGGAAATGAGCAGGCCGGTATCCAGTTCTCACTTTTGTATCGTATGCTTTGCGTTATTTACTCCTTTCTGTTACTATGACTCTATTCTTGAAGGGAGCTCGCTTGGTCAAACACCTCCCAGTAATCACCGTCTGTCAGTCCATCAAGCTGGAAGTGTAGGCTGTCTAGGGAACCATACACCGACCTTAGCTTACTCGATAACCAGAAATCTGGTTCAGATCTTAGCCTTATAGCTGCCCTGCTCCTCAGTGGACTCAGCCCGTGACAAAGGAAGTTCTTGGGTCCCCACTCATACATATGATTCAGAGTATCCATCTTCAGTTTCTCCAGATAGTTTCTGTGTATGAAGAAGTTTTAGATATCCTTGCCCTATCGTATGTGGCCATGCCTTGGTAGGCCTGGGCCTTTTCTGTCTTATTTATTTTGTGTCCCTGAGTCTTCCTCAAGTTTGGCATTTGGTAGTTGCAAAATCTGTGAATTTTCTTCTCAGCTTGGACACAACCTGTAAGGACAGTTGGTGTCCAAAGACAAATGTGATATAGGTGGCAAGATAGTGATGGAAGTGGAGCCATCTTCCTGTTGAAAATGGAAGTGTGCATAGAATTATAGGTGCCGAGGATGGCTTCAGTGTGGAGATGCTTTTGACACTTGACAGTTTGGGGAGGAAGTTTTGGTTGTCATACTCAAGGGGGCGTGTTTCTGACATCCAGGCAGTGTAGATTCAGGATGCTGTAAAGCTTTCCTTAACATACAGAACAACCCTCCCTTCTTGTCCCCACAGACCACACACACACACACACAAGCACACACATGCTGTCTGTCATCACCACTACCACAAAACATGACTGTCTAGTCCAATATGTCAGCAGTGCACTGCTAAACACCTACAACATGCAGAGCAACCTTCTCTAGCCCCGCCCCTGCTACACACACATGCCACTGCCATTACCTCCACACCAGAACTAGAAGAATTATCTAGTCCAGCATACCGACAGTGCAATCAGAAGTGTGAGGTGAAGGCCCTCATAGCACTGGTACACATAGCACTGGTGGAGGGAAGATTAATGGGCTCCGTCTCCTTCATTGTGGGGCAGTGGACATAGTAACCCCACATGTTACATATAGGCTGCTCCTATAGCATGTCCGTGGCATGGCAGAGGCTTGGAAGGCAACAAAATTAGATATGGAGGATGGAAAGCTGTCCAAGAGATTAATGAAATCTGAAAGAGAAACAAAAATCTAGTGGAGAGTGTAAAAGTATCTTTTATTTGCCTGAAGATTACTGCCTCTGTTTGCTAACCTAGGCCTAGTTCTAGAGCTTCTAGCCTCCATACAATATTATGTAGGCCTAGAATGTTTTCAGCCTCTGAGACTTGCCGCTGAATAAGCTCAACCCTTCTTGGTTCTTTCTGAGCTCTGGCTGTCTGGTCAACTCCGTTGTTCTGGCTCAACACTCTTCTCCAAGCTGACTGAGTTAATCTCTCTCAGCCTCTCCTGAATTGCTCTGCTTGGCCTCAAACTAACTCTAGCAATGTTCTAATCTTCTGTGTCCTGCTCATTCTCCGGCTCACTTGTCTTTACCTTTGTCTAGCTTGTTCTCTCTTTGCAACCTGTCTCTCTATAACTCTCCCAGCAAAACTGCCTCCTTCTCGTCCTCCTCCACCCACTCCCCTTTCTCTCTCTTTGCACTGCCCCTTAAGTAGCGTCCCATTTTCTCTTTCTCCTGAGAGTTGGGCATATCCTATCCAACTCTTTCTCTGATCTGTCACTTTGCCATTCACTTTCAAACATGGCTGCTTCCCTCTACAAACTAACTTTACCTTCATTCTTACCTGTATTCCAGCCAGAGGGATTAAATCTGTGTGCTAAGGCTGAGCCACACCACAACTAGAAACAGCTTTCCCCCCAGTAAATAACACAGTCTCTGGGTTCACAGTGTGATTAGATATCCGACAACAGAAGAGAGCAGAGAGAAGTGGGCCTTTAGTTACTTGGCACTACTGCAATGCTTGCTTGTCTGATAGGATCCATTTACAAAGAAAAAAAAAATTTCCTTAGGCTTCTGTTGTAGAGACTCCTTTGCATAATTGGCCACTTTGCATAACTGATCTCTTTGCCTAATTGGTTTCCGCTGAAGCTCTTGCTTTGGGCAAGCCAGCATTCCTTCACGTCAGACTGCATGGCAGAACAGGATTGCTCATTTCATGACTGAAAAGTGAAAAGGAGAAAAGAAAGATCCCAGGGTCCTTTAAGAGCATTTCATCTATGACCTGAAGGTTTCCTGCTAGACCCCACACTCCCTCTGACGTACAGACTTTTGGGGGAACATTCTAGATCCAAACTAATAGCACCGCTTCTATTGCAGGTACCTTGCGATAGCCACTCTCTCATGCTGTGGAAATAGAGGATAGCTTCTCTCCAGCCCACTGTAGTGGTCTGATGTCACTAGTGCAGAATGTGGATGATCATTACAGTGACAGCCCTCAGGGAGTCACACCATCCTCCGTGCACAGTCATCTGCAGTGCATTTTACCTTTTTTTTTTTTTCTCCCAGGAATTAGAGTTGGGTTGTGTCACCCTGTGACCCTAGGCTAACTCATCATTTGCTGTAGCTAGAGATTCCATGGAGACAGGACGTTGTGTGACAGCGATGTCTGATTCTAAGGTCATTCATTTTTCATGCTGTCCTTGATGGAAGATTTCTACATGTCTATCAGGGAGACACATCTGGCTTCCCTGAATGAGGGCCCGGGTTGCCTAGCCCAACCCTAGCCAAGCATGCAAGTCGGTGTGACCGTGCCAGGGCACCTCGATAAAGTCAGTCCCTCCCTCAATCACAGAGTGACAAGGAATAATACATTATGGTTAATTTAAGCCATTAAACATTGGTTGCGTTTGCATGTGTATGTGTGTGCACAGGACAGAGGTCAACCCTAGTGTCTTCTTTAGGGGATGTTCACCTTGTCTCTGAGGTTCCTCATTTAGGTCTGACTGGCCAGTGAGCCCTGGGAGTCAGCCCGTCTCTGATTCCCCAGCACCGGCTTTACAGATGTGTGTTACCATGTGTGTGCTTTCATGTGTGTACTGGGGACCAAACTTGGGTCTTCATGCTTGTACAGTCAACAGTTTACCGACAGACCCTTCTCTCCACTGCCGTGGTTTGGATGGACAGAGATAGATAAGTGGACTTCATGAGTGGCCGGATGTCTGTTTGCCTTGCAGTATGTGTGTGGAGAGTCGGGATCAAGAGTAAGAGAACCTGACTTCTTCCTTCTCCGCTTCTTGCAGCACTTCTCGGAGCTCCTGGATGAGTTTTCCCAGAACGTCTTGGGTCAGCTCCTGAATGACCCTTTCCTCTCAGAGAAGAGCGTGTCAATGGAGGTGGAGCCGTCTCCAACATCACCAGCGCCTCTCATCCAGGCTGAACACAGCTACTCCCTGAGCGAGGAGCCCCGGGCTCAGTCACCGTTTACCCATGTGGCTACCAGCGATAACTTCAATGATGGTAAAAGCGGAGAGCAAGGAAACACTGGGGGCCTCGAACCTTTTGACCCTAGCTCTGTGAGGAGACATGATGCAGGCTCTGTTATTGTTAGCATTCACATTAGCCACACACAGACCTGCTGCCTGGTAGGCCTGGTGCTGAGGTGAATGCCAAGAGGTACAGCATGAACACTCCTGTGTTAGGCTACATCTCCAGGAACTTGCTGTCACTGAATCATAGTGCTCTCTTTTATCCTGGGTCTTGGGTAGCGGGGCAGCCATTTGCAATCACGCTGGCCTCTTGGCTAATGATACCTGACAGTATGTGAAGCCAGTTATCTTAAGGAATCAATCACTTTCCTGACAAAGGATTTTTATAATCATTTTTATCTAGAGAAACTTTTCCAGCATTTTTCACTGACCCCACGCTCGTAGTGAACATTACTGTTGGTGTCCCCTTTGCGCCTGTTCTCATCAACAGCATTGATGCTTGTCATTGCTGAAGGACTGGCTTTTCTAAGGTGCTGAGGTGTTTTAACCATTGCTCTATAAGCCTTTATCTGCTGTCTTTTCTATCTGCCCAATTCTTCATGTGTGTGTGCATTAATACACATACATGTATATGTACACACGCACAATTGAACTATGTTTTATTTCTTAGAGGGATAGCCAGCTATTTTAAATACTTTGAGTAGACTTTAAAGACCTTGTTCCCTATTCTCATTCCAGCAGATGACCTTTTTTCACATGGCCATGACACAGTGGTCAAAAGTTGACCCCTTTGGGTTTTGCTCTGAGCCCCCTTCTGCCATGTCCCACATACCATGTGTGTACGGCAGTGTCTTTTACAGGTTGCTCCCACATAACACAGGCCAATGCCTGTATCCAAGCACATAAGGAAGGGGCTGCTCCTCCAGGGGAATTCATTGCTAGCCTCTAAAATAATGAACTTCTCTCAGGACTCAGAAAGTCGTGGCTGTGAAAATTCCATCTCTTCTCTAGGATACGTTTCTTTAAGTTTTGAAGAGCCACACTAATCAACATGAGGGAAGTGCATTCTCACACATGCTCAGTGAAAACGGTGCTGTGAGTCTGCTAGTGGGTTCTTTCCTGTCTGCTGGAGCCTCAACCAGACACTCTGACTTTCCTTTCTGGTGGCGAGTTTAGGAGCATGAGGAGTTAACCCTTTCCTGTACTCTGTCAGTTGTTCTGCCTTAGATCAGTAGGATGGGGTGTTTCACCTTCTGGGAGAGAAAGGGAAAGAGTGCTGAGGATATAATGGTGTTTGGGGGTTAAAATGAGGTGTTTAAAACTCTCAGAGCAGTGTCTACCACACAGCATCTCAGCCAATCACATTCTACTATTGTTATAAAAATGTACAATAGAAAAGTTATTTGAAACTTATGAGTTACTTATTTCCTTAGATTTCCATGTAAGATTGTCAGACTGTGGTTGACTGTACGTAACGGAAAGTGAACAGCAGATCACGAAGAGTTGTGTCCCCATTCCTCACCACATGCAGGCCAGCCCTCGGACATTGATTGTCTAGGTTTCCGGTTACATTCATGCAAGCTCTGAGTTGGTTTTATTGTTTTGTCAATGGACTTTAGCCTTCGATAAGTGGCTGGACAAATGACTTAAGATTTCTTCTGCTAAAAAAAAAAAAAGATTTCTTCACCGTAGATTCCCTCCATTTCTTACCATTCCTTTGCCTGTTTTCACCTCACAATTCTTTTGACCTCTCTATGTCTAGCCCTTCATTTGTGGAATCACCCTCAGTGTCTTTTGTATTAGCCAATTACGTTTTGTAAGAAATACCCTCCCAACACTAATGACTTAGAACGGCCATTTGTTCCCTCATGAGTTCTATGCCTTAGTCCTCCTAAGCGATTCACTTGTGTAGTTTTGGTTCATAATTTACCATGGGATTGGACTCAGATGCTAGCTGAGATATTCCCAGGATTAGATGCTCTACCCTAAAAGCAGCTATCTCTAGTAGCCAAACAAGTCACTGCTGGTGAATCGGTTGCCCTTTGTGTGGGTCTCTCCATGGTGCTGCTGGCACAAGTGAGAGACCTGTCAGTTCTCTTTCCTGACATAGCCAGGGAGGAGACTCAGCTGCTCACAGAGGAGGACAGTACTGATTCACAGTGGGAGGGATTGCGCAGGAAGGCAGCTTGGAGGAGATGCTGGCGCTAGAGGCCTCTTGGACAACCACTTTGTGAGTTCTTTGTGTTCCTTTACCTGGAGTACTTGTTTGCCACACTCTTTCTCTTCACTCATCAAGTGGTTCTCAAGTTTACATTCAAAGCACTGAAGAAATATAAAGAACAAAATGTTGGTCCATTGCTCTCCCAGGATTTATCAGGAGGAGAGGATCACAAATGTATGTGACTGGTTATGGAATCATTGTAATGTGCCAGCCCTAGTGGAAGTGACTTCCTACACATCCTAAATTCTACGGTACCACTGACCGGCTCTGGGAGGACCATTTAACCTTTCTAGCCTAGCTTCCCTGTGTGTAAAGCTATAGTGAGAAGAAGGTCTCTGTTGTCCTTTGAGGATTAAGTGTGAGGATCAATTTCATTGGCTTCCAGGTTCTGGTTCTTCTTAGCTGTATAGCAGTCACTCTTTACAACTAAGATCTGCAAGGGGACAGGGTCCTCAGGAAGACTTTGTAGAAGAATAAAAAACAAGTTTTAACATTAGTTAATGAGTGTGCATACACCATGCATATGTGGAGGTCAGAGGAAAATTTTCAGAAGTTGGTTCTTTCTTTCCACCATGTCATTTCCAGGGATGGAGCTCAGGTCATCAGGCTTAGCTGAAAGTGCCAACACCCAGTGAGCCACCTTCCAGGTCCTATGAAAGAAAATCTCTCTATTCACCAGCCTGTGTTTAATGGTGAAATTTAGTGGGTACTTAGTGGTCTAACTTATTAGTGGGTTATTTTATTCTTGCTAGTTTGTTTTTTATATAACTAGCTAGGTCCAGAGAATGTGCCCCAGATTATAATTGTTTAGGGAACAGGAATTAACTGTAAACATAATACTTTTTCTTTGCATGGAGATTATTAGTTAGTTATCCTTGTATGCTTAATTTTCCATGTAGCTGTTGAGTCTCTTTTATATTTTGAGCTGAGACAAGTTCTATTCTGTTTCTGGAAGTTAGCATTGTGCTTGGTACTTTGAAGACACCCAGTTGTTTAAAAAGACGGCACAAGAGATGGAGCATCCATCTCTGACCTGTGGGGTCGAACCATGGAGACCATTGCTCTGGAGCATGGTCTCTCTGTATCTACTGCAGAAGCAGGATTGCACACGTGTTAGCTCTTAGCTAGCAGCTGATGTCATTTGCAGAGTCAAATATGCCAAAGAGCAGTGGGTGTGTTGTTAATGCATTATGCTTCATTGCCAAATTAATTTCATATCTTAGTTTTAGTACCTTACCTTATAATTGCCCGTCTATGGAAAATAGAAAGGACAAGGTGCATCTGGGAAGAGAGAGAAGCTGAAATTTGAATGGGGATAGGTGACATGAACAGAGACCAGCGGAAGAGGGAAGAAGCAGGCATATGTCTCACACTTACAGTTTGCTGTGCGCAGCATACAAGTTGGAGATGGCCTAATGAAATTCAATAAAATAACTTTGCTTTAGTTCCACATGTTGGTTGCACACCTACTGTGTGCCAGACTCTAGTTTAGATACTTAGGAACCAAGTAGTAAGATGTAGACCCTGCCTTGAGGAAGAGTCTGATGGAAACATAGTGTGCCTAATACTCTATCAAGCAGAACTGGAGTAGTGTTCCAAGAGGAAATTAAACTGTAGGAGTTTCCAGGAGAGAAGGGGTGGGGAGAGGAGAGGAGAGGGAGAGGGGGAGGGGGAGGGGGAGAGGGAGAGGGAGAGGGAGGGAAGGGAGAGGGAGAGGGAGAGCACGAGAGAGCATACCCATCGAGGGGTCAGGAAGAACTGCCTGAATGAATCAGGATTTCAGCTGAACCTTGGCTTGCTGCCTGAAGTCAGCCTCCTGGAGCTTTCTCGAGGGCCACAGATGGACAGCAGAGAGCCAGGACTCCGCTGCTCTGAGAAACGAGATCCCCAGTGAAAAGATTGTTCACAGAACAGATTTCCAAAGGTTCCGGGTTCCTTCCTCTTCCGTTCATTAGTTGTCTTCCTGTGTCTGTGTCCGGGTTTATTGTTGTCTCTGCTTTGTCCTCCGTTGCTGAAATTTATTCCTCCCTGTGGTCTTTTCTTGTGCCAACACTTATTGTTGTAGTTTTTAATTGGCTGATTGATTCTTTAAATTACAGAACTTCTGCTTGGTTCACTTCCAGTGTGTCAATTTCCTTGATGACTTTTTTCCGCTGTATTTGGACTTCCTCACTCCCAGTTGACTATTTTGCTCTCTTTGGAGATTGTCTTGTGAGGGACTAGACTTGTTTAGTGCATCTACTTATTTAAGTCATCTGTCTAGTCATCAATTCTTGTAAAGAGGACTGTGAATTCATCATGAACGTTACAGCTGTCTAGGTAATTTGGGGTTTCATTATGGGGTGTTATTAGTTTGGGGATAAGTCATGGAGAAGACATCCCTTTGGGGACTCCCAGAAAGCAAAAGAACCAAATAAAATTAGAGAGGGGGGAAGAGTTAAAACTAGGAGATACATTCAGCCATACGGACTTTCAAGGTACAACAAAGAGACACAAAGATTACAAGACAACAGCCTTCCTTCTATGGAATCACTGGATTCCCATTTATGTTCTCTTTGACTTACATGCAACCTAAAGTAAAGGACTTGTAAGTGCACACAAGCTAACCTTCAGTATGAGGAGAACAGTCGGCAGATCTTGTTGAGGAGGGGTTTCCTATTGTACGACTACACACTGTTGGGTTCCCCCAAATGGCACCTAGTTCTATTTGTAGCTCCCATGCTGTGACAGGCTATGCCCCTAATTTGCTGAAAAGAAGCAGATGGAGTTCTGGTGGATTTTGCAAAGGGCCTTCGGTCCACAGTCCATCTTCATGGACGTTCTGGTGATTTTTCTTTCATGTATATAGCTAAGAGATGATGAATATGGGATAGGAATTGTTTGAGATATTTGACAGCGAAGGCGTGAGTGAATGGAGGCAAGGGTGGGTTTATCCAGCACAGCCTCACCTGGGTCTTAGCTTCAATTTTGTTTCTGAGTTTTGAGAATGAGCAAATGTTTGGAAACAGTATTATTTTAATCTCTTGAACCATGCCTTATATCCCTCCAAAGAAAAACCAGTCGCTCCAGGTCCAAGCCCTCAGAGCAGGTAACCACCCCGGCAAAGTCAGACTTCTCTTCAGGCAACATGAAGACACGTAGTGTTTAAGACTAGCTGTTTGCACCAAATCCAATATTCCTTACCTCTTAGTAAGCAATAGCTGAAACTGTACCAGGAGCCCTCACCTCTAGCGGATAGTGAGCTTTTCACCGTTCTTGGGAAAGCCAGTAATTCAGCTCTCCTCGTCCAGTTTGACTTAGAGCAAACTCTGCTCTTCTGTAATTGCTTCTCAGCTTGAAAGCAGCGCTTTCACATACATGCCTAAGCAGGGACTTGGTTTAGAAGGCATCGCCTTCTTATTCAGCTCCCTCCCTTCTACCTGCCATAACCCTTCTATCCTCCCTTCCCATCCCTTCCTTTCCCTTCCTTCCTTTCTTTTCCCATAATCCTTCTCTCGGCCCTCCCTGTTCCTCTTCACTTCCCCTGTCTGCCCTCTCCCCGCAGTCCCAGGGCAATCACACAGAACGAATGGACGTTTGTATCCTGTCAAGTGGACTCTGGATTCCTAAACTTGTGCCCAAAATCTGGGGCTATCTACATTTTACATTTGTTAACCTTTCCGGTAAGAGGTGTTATAACTTTCTTTAGTGAATTTGTTTATGTATTTATTATGTGTACATGCCCATGTTCATATGTGTGTGTGTGTCTGTGTAAGGGTATGCACATGTACATGTTGCACCAATGCTGAGGTGAAGTTGGTTTTCCCCTTCCACTATGTGGGCTATGGGGATCAAACCCAGGTCTGTTGAGCTTAGCTGCCAGTGTCCTTACCAACTAAGCCACATTGTGGGCTTTGTTAACTTTTTATTTTAGTTTCACAAAAGATTCTCTACCTAAAAAATGAAAAGTTAAGAAACCCTGGTCTCATACATCCCAGGACTCATCCATTTGAAAGCTGACTAACTGGAAACGTCTCTGAAACAGTGGAGCCATGGAGCTTCATGGGGCTCAGGCCATAGTGGTGGCCAAGCCCCGGACGGTGGCTGCTCTTCATGGCCATCGGAGTCAGTCTCCACCCCATTGGGCCACCGCTTCTCAGCGTACAGGCTGGTGACAAGATGCCGAGGGTGCTGCTTGTTCAACCAACAAAGTAAAATGGAAAAAAAAAAGCAGAAAAATGAAGAGGCTGAGAGAAATATCCCAGTAGAATGTTCCTGGCTATGCTTATGACCCGAGGAAGAAAGGCTTACATTGGAAAGAGCAAACCTTGCAGGTCACTCCAGGGAAGTCATCACCATTGGTGCTTACTGGGGGTCGTGCTCCATTATAATCTAATTGGGATGTTGGGTATATTACTCAGTTTTCTGTCACAATGGTAAATACTTGATGATTTAGTCACCCCCTAAGGATAGTTTTGTCTGACAGCTTTGGAGGCTCCAGTGTGTCTTCAGTGGCTGATGGGATCCGTGGTGAAGCAACACTTCACAGTGGCAGTTCAAGGTGGAAGAAAGCTGCTCATCTTGGGCCAGAAAGTTTGAGAGAGAGAGAGAGAGAGAGAGAGAGAGAGAGAGAGAGAGAGAGAGAGAGAGAGAGATGAAACTAAGTCCCATAATCCCCTTGAAGGACATATACCTGCTGACTCCACACCTGCCACTAGGCCGCACCTGGCTTCACCATCCTCCAGGAGTGGCAGACTGGGTACAAGAGCATATGCACACTGGAAGATGCTTATGCCCCACACCATAGCTGGGCTTCTTAAACTGTTTCCACTTAGGAAACCTCTTTACTCAAGAAAATTTTGCCTAACCCTTGGTCATATAGGTATATAAAATAGGTTTACAGTGCAAATATTTACTGTAATAAATCACAAACGGACTGTAGAAGAGTTCTTTAGTATACATGCGATTTTACCATTTATTGATGACAAAAGCAAACATACGGTTAAGCAGATGACTGAACTTATTTTTATATAAAGCATTAATCTCGGACAAATATTGGACACTGCAGGGTATAGTGTGTCTTCGGTGTTTTCAGAGTGGATTGATAGTTGGGTTTTAAAAATCATTAGAGCTAAGAATGCTGTTTTGCATGAATATGTACTACAACATGGCAAGAGTATGCTTAGGGCCTTTGCAGAAATTGCTGGAAATTCTGTCCTAATCCCAAGTCAAATTCATCTAACATATTTTTTTTTTTTAAATGAAACTTAAGTCAGAAACTCCAACGGCAATTTTTAAAATCAAGCATTCTAACGCAGTAAACTCCAAAGACATACTAATTTGATGCTTACATGCTGAAGAAATTGATACCCAAGATGATATCATTTTAGAATGATACTAAAAGCCTTTGGTTTCTATAATTAAACTATTTCATTTCTATAAGAGCAGGGAATTTTGTATAGACACTGAAAACCCTGCAGCCCGTGACCTGCAGTGGTCCTGAGGGGTGGCCTGAGGGGTTTGGCGGCACATGGTATAGCAGTCTGTACAGTGCAGTGAGTTGAGAGCCAAAGCCACCGTAAAGTTACTCAGTGCAACCCTGGGTGAACTCTGCCAGAAGCCCCTCTGATATAGTATAGGTTTGATTTTGAATTAATTTCTGTCCGTTGTGTGTCCAGAAACCTTTTCCTGTGACCTGACTAGCCAAGATTCCCACCTTCAGAGGTTGTGACTCGCAGCTGAAGATTCTGCAAAGTATACCGCGAGGTATACATTTACTTTGTTCTTTCATTTCAGTGTTTCTCCCAAGAAGACACTTGATAGTGCTATCCTGGAGCATGAAGAGGGAACTTGATATGGCCTCTATCCTCTGAGGTTGTGTAAGAGTCAGGTTTAAAAGTCTATGAAATGTCAGCAGGCTAATCAAAAGTGATGTATAATGCATTTGTGCCAAGGTAACTTATTTAGGCTGCATTAAGAGACTAACTAGGGGGCCCTGAAGAGATGGTTCAGTGGTTAAGGGTGCGTACTGTTCTAGAAGAGATCCAGAGTCTGGTTCCTAGCATTTGTATCAAATGTCTCACAACCGCTTGTAAGTTCCAGCTGCGTGGGATCAGGCACCCTCTTCTGGTGTCCATGGGTACTGCATCCATGTGCACATACCTACTCCCCTACTATATACATACGTATACAAACAATTTTTAAAGTCATAATAAAAACAAATTAAAAATCTGTCTGTATAAAAATAAATATTCTGTCTTTACAGACGATTGCTGTTCCAGGTCTATAGAGTATAGCTAGACGAACGAGTCCATTGAGGCTCCTTAGGCTTATAGGAGCTGGGGATAGCTGGGTGGGCTAAGTATTGACACCTTGAATTTATGAAGCTGCTTTCACAGTTAGACTGAAAGCAAGACTCAGCGAGTGAGCTCTTGCTGTCGGGAAGTCACACGGCGCGTGAGACAAGCTGCAGGAGGAAAAGGACCGTGGGATGGTTGGGAAGCAGGGTTGGAGCAGTGAGGGAGGCATTTGTTGATGCTGAGGCTTTGAGAGCAGGGAATGGGTGCCCAGACAGAGCTGCCTACAGAGAGGCAGGAAGCCGTGCTGCATAGATGGCACAGAAGGGCTGATTTTTGAAATGAGTAGAGAAATAGGTAGCAGGATTCACACAGGGCTGTGTGTGTGTGTGTGTGTGTGTGTGTTGTGTGTGTAGGTGGGGTAAGGCTGACTCATAGGTGACTTAGGTTTCTGCTCTGTAGCCTTAGAGGGATCTTGGTGTTGACGTGTTCCCAGGAAGTGGGACCCAGAAAAGAAAAAGGCACTGAGATGAGATAAATAGGTAATCACATTTCCTTTGAGCCGGTGTCAAGAGCATCAGCGTGCGTCATCCCTGAGTGTGTGTATGATGCTTTCCTCTTCTGCTTCCCTGCTGGGCCCTCTGCAGTGGGCGGGCCGATGAAGAACCTGCGTGTGTTTGTGTAGGACAGGCCGGGGAACATGGTGAAGATGCTAACATTGCTTTCCTTAAAACAGTCAAATAAGGACCCCCTTGGCTAACCATCACAATCTAGAATAGTATAAAACAGCGAAGTTAACCGTCTATCAAGTAAAGCCACTTCGATTATTCACGAGTAACAGCTCTGTCGCTGATGAAGAAACATAAACCGTACGTGACAGATGTTTGTGTACATCTGTGTACCGAATCAGCCTTTCCAAATCAGTGTTGTTCCATGGATATTTATGTGATTCATGCTCTAAACACCACACCCTGCAGGAGAAACTGTGAGTTTACAAACAATCTTGACCTCCAATCAAGTACATCATGGATCTCTAGAGTCATGTTATGAGTCTGGGCTCTGCCCAAATTATGAACGACTTGATTCTGGGTGAGCCTTATCAGTCTTCTGTCTGACCTTCCAGATCGCTAAAATGAAAATGTAATACTTACCCACAGCGTTGCAGGAGGCATTCTCTGAGTTCATATCTGTCGAGCACTTAGAACAGTGCCTGTCACTTTGCAAGCACCGAATAAGTATAGCTATTGTTGTTATTGTTCTTCTGTGGATTGCTCTATAATTAAGTACATAACTTACCAAGTACTCATGATAGGAATGACAGGAACAAGAAGAGAGCGTCTATATACTCAGGCATGGAAAGAACACAGAGAGACAGAGATTATGGTGGTCTCAGAGGGCCATCCAGTACACGCTGTGTGCCTGCCAAAGACTAAGGACAAAATATTTAAGCTATTATGGGTTAGTCTTGAATGATGTTCTTCATATCAGAAACATTGGTTTGGTGGTTTGTAGTATAGGAGTGATCCATATTTTTTTCTATGTGTACTTATGGGCTCAAAAAAAATAACATTTATTAAAATGTATACATTAGACTTGGCCTGTGTTGAACCATTGCTCCCTTGGAAAGCAATGTGTGCAGGTGACAGTGAGCCCAGGGTATGGGATTCATTTCTGTGATGTGAAGAATCTTCTTCTGAGTCCCAGGTATACCGGCACCAGCTGTACACTTTTGGGTGAGTTTTTTAATCTCACAAATTTTTGTTTTTCAAGTAATGGTTGTATTAACCTCTGTGGTTATGCTTAGGACTAAGTTAATATTTCCAAAATACTTAGAACAGTACCTAGCCCATAGCAAACACGAATGGTGCTGCTGAATATTCTATCATGGGTACCTCTTCACTGTTCCAATTCATTTCAGGACTCCATGAGCAGACAGGTCGCTGGCTCCCTGCAGTGGGCCACAGTTTTTTCTATTCTGACCATGTTCCACAGAATTCTTGTCCCACACCTCCCGCCTTCCAGGACTCAGGTTTGGAATCGTTGAAGGATAGTGTTATTCCTTTTTTATTAGTCTAGGTGTGCCTGCAGGCACATACCACTTGGGTGCCTGGTATCCATGGAGGCCTGGATCCTCCTGGAACTGGCGTTACAGATGCCTTTGGGCTGTCATATGGGTATTGAACCATCTCTCTAGGCAAGGAGATTATTATGTGGAAAAAGTAAGATCTGTCAATTTTTTAAAAACATGCTCAAAGAGCAAACAAAATGAAGATTTAGAGGAGGCATAAGAAACTAAGATACTTTCTTCAATTTATACATACAATTTGGATAATAATGTGAATACATTGGATGATAAATTGGACAATATATGCATACTATTTGGATATAGGTAGGAGTTTTTATCACAGAGATGATATTTGTAACCAAGTGATTTCTCTTAGCAATGTATGCTTACTCCTGTGTGTGTGTATGTATTTGTACATGTGATCACGCACATGTGTGCACATGTGTTTATAAAATACAAGACTGAGTTCAGGTTTGGTCTTTTTCCACTGTAGCTGCCTGGTTATACATATGGAAATGATTGAGTCTGTACTCCCAGTGCTGTCCCTTCATTGGCTTTAAGCAGAGCTGTGCTTTTGCTCTCCAAGGCCACCTGATGTTTCAGTCTATTTAAGTTGTTCCATTCTGAGCTCAGATATACAGGGCTTTCTCCCTGTCATGAGACAGTGACTTCTTTTCATCTTTGCTGATAGCCAAAGGGTGTTGCTGAGAAGATGCAGCTTTGGAATTTGACCTTTGAGAGGAAGCTGTGTAAATAAAATCTGATGCTACAGGGGGTGCTTATCTTCCAGAATGTTCACTATTAAATTAGGAGAGGGTGCCTTTCATTTGAAATGTAACTTAAAAGGTACGCAGATTCAATTCAGAAGAACACCTTTTCATTTAAAGTCTAAATTGCAGAATTTATAAAAGTTAGAAATTATAGTATTTCAAACCTTTAGTTCCCCTTTCTCTGTTTAACCTACACAAATGAGGATGCTTCTAATTCTAAGCCTCAGTGACCCTATAGTCGATTTTTGCCAATAAAATTCACCTGCAAAACTAAAGGCCTGGGAAAGTTGCAGAGGCCACGCCTTTCCTCATTCGACCTTTGTTGACCTCCTACCTTATAGGTTACATTTGCCATTTTGTTTTCTCTGACTTGATATTTATTTCCCTTAGCGACAGAATGTAGGCCAACAGCCAAGAGTTGGAATGCAAACTGTCTTCTCTAATTTCAGCCACACTGGAATGCTGGTCTCATCAAACTTCTTATATTAACTGCACTTCTTTAATCTGAAACCAGTTTTTTTCATGATGTATCTGGTGGATCTGATTGGCCAGTCTACAAATATTTGTGTAGTTTTATTAATTATCCATGTGCAAGTCAAAGACAACTATTAGGAGTTGGTTCACTCCTTCTATCGTTATGTAGGTCCTAGGAATCGAACTTGGGTCATCAAGCTTGCGAGGCAAATGCTCTAACCTGCTCATCCATCTCACCAGACCCTACTCATGTTTACTGACATAATCTCCAGTCTAAAACTTAGAGGGATTATTCTGAAAATCAATGCAGTTGTCTCATTGCAATAGATTCTGACATCTTAATACCAGCCATCTTGTATTAGCTAGCTGGGCTGTATAAGAAGCCACCTGAAACCTCCATTCTTTTATGTTTTGTGTATTTGTGGGTGCAACGTCTATTCCAGGATGGTATCAAATTTAATATATAGTCAAGTTTGATTTTGAACATCGGATCCTCTTGCCTCTACCTCCTGAGTTTGAACACTAGGATTTGTGTGGTACTGGGAATTAAACATGGTGCTTTGCATATGCTAAGTAAACACTCCACCAACTACATTATATGCCTAGCTCTAAATGTCAGGACTTGAAGTAGCAATCACTTTATTACTCGAGCTCATGCATCTCCACTGCTGGGGATTGGCTGGTTGACATGGGGGGTCAGATAAGTGCTAAGTCCAGCTTCATCACTCATATCCCTAAGGCTAGCAGAGAGTTGGATGGCTTGGCTTGGCTTGGCTTGGCTTGGCTTGGTTCAGCTAATCCTGCCATGCCTTTGATTTATATGACTGTGCTCCTTCCTCTGGGATCAAAAGACTGATTATCTTAACACACCTTCTTACATGACAGTAAAACTGTGAGAACAAAAGGCCCATCTTAGCTGACGAATTTCAAGATTCTACTATGTTGAGGAGCTAACATGCACTGCCTAGGTTAACTTAACGTGGCAAAACTAGAGGTGCTGAGAGCTCAGACAGCAAAAGGCACAGTTGGAGGGTATGATGACTTATATCCCTATAGCTTGACTAGACTAAGACTCACCTAGGAAAGGAGCCTCTGGACGTGAGGAATTCTGATTAGGCTAATTCAGGCAAAGTGGTCGGCACCATCCCCATTGGGTTGGGGTCCTTGTCTACCTAAAAAGGAGAAAGCTAGCTGAGTACTAGTTCACCCCTCCCTGCTTCATGAGCATGATATGTTCATATACCTCACACTCTAACCACCATGCTTCTCCACCCATGACGGGCTTCCCTCAAACTGTGACTGTCTCTTAGGTCGCTTGTGTCAGGATATCTTATCACGGCAATAACAAGTCACGACCCATACAGAGAGAGGAAGCCAACTGGAGTTAGCAATGGGCCCTTTCAGCCATCACAGCATCCAGGCAATAACTGCCATCCCAAAGCCGCAGAGGAGGCAAAGGCAGGGCCATGGCTGTGTGTGACAACTGACAATTTTATTAATAGTTTCAAATACAGGCTTTTAGAAATACTATAAAATGTTAAAGAATAAGGAAAAGCCACATGTTCAGATGCTTGTCTTGATCTACATCTACTGTTCAGGCCTATTTCCTCCGTCTCTTCTCTTCAACAATAGTATTACTATACCAATGTTTTCCTTAGGATATTATGGAGCTTTCCTTTGATATTGAAAGGGCTTTGTAAGTATAATGTGGATGTCTATGTAAATATCCCACCATATAGATTGACCAAAATCCACCTCATCTTCCTCTCCTCCTTCATGGACTGTCGTTTCCTGTGTTTTGCCGTTGTAAGTCAGAGTGCAGTGAGCTTACTTATATTTATGTAGACATCGTCACTTGTTTCCCTCACCGAATGCTGATAGGCATGCGGCAGCCTGGGGTCTGACCTCAGGTGGCAGTGGAGGAGAATTAGATGTCAGTCTCATCATCTATAAAAATGATACTGTTGAGCTTGGGCTTCATTTTAACTCAAAACATCTTCAAGATGGAGGACGACACTGCAGTACTGGGCTGGAAGCGTGTAGGTGACACCAGTTGCTTTCTTCATCTGAGCTCAGGGGATCAGAGCCATGGACTTTTCACTTGGAAGACTTCTGTGGTCTTCAATTGAGTCGACTTCCTTTCCAGTTCTCACTGCTTGCCCTTCTAGCCATTGCTCCTACGACAGCAGTGATTGGTTTTTAGATAGGACCAATAGATATTATATTGGGGCTGAGCATGAAGAGCAAACACTGTTCTTTCCTGTTTCCTACCTGCTCTTGCCTGTTGAGAATGGTTTTGTTCAACCAGAAGAACCTGTTTCATCTTCCTGTTGGGCTTCAAGTTCAAGTGTCCTTTCTGCACTGATTTTGCCTTTCTCGTGTACTGTGAGTTAAACTGGATTACAGTCGCTTTGGCTGTAACAGCAGGACATGTGACCTTACCTCACAATTTACTGGTCGTTGCATGGGGCCGTTTTTCCCCAGAGGTGTTCCTTCCTCTTCATTTTATTATACCCAGGACTAAATGTCTTCTTCCTGTATCTCTTCTAGCCTCTGCTGCTGGCAAACAGTGCTTAGTCTGGGCTATAGGTGTCATTTCTACAAACGGAAGCGTTGGCATCTCACTGCTGAGTAAAGAAAGGGATCTACACACTCTCTCTGTCCCCCCCATCCTGTCCTACGTGATCTACACCCCTCACTCCGCCTCTCCCCCCTCTCCCCCACTTCCCCATTCTGTCCTAGCATGTCTTCCCTATGGCTTCCTTGCTCTGGACAGACTTCTAGTTCTGAACCTCCTTGTGAGGTTCTTTTGGCCTGTGCTTCAGTTGTTTCTATAAGCTGAACGGGGCGCCCATCTGGCCAGCAGAAGTATGTGTCAAGTACAGTGTGGTGTCTCTCCTCTGGCAGCCATTGAAAGGTCCCTTTGTTCCCCACCAGCCCCTCCTGGTCCAGGATGTCGCCCACACCCTGTGACGGAAATCCCCCCATCACAGCAGACACTCAGCAGCTTACAGAGCGAGCTCTGAAAGCAGACTGCCCCCTTGTGAGTGGGAACCTAACCTTTTCGCTGCTCAAAGGAAGTAGTTTATGGGGTTAGAGCTTATCTTTGTGAACTTTTGCTTTGCCACCCTTCCCACGCTTCCCTCCTCAGCTCTTCTATATGATGTTTTTCAAGTACCTTTTTAAAAAAAAAAATAAATAAATTAAATAAATAAATAAGGGAATTGGAGTCATATTCTTGAGTATGTATTCACTCTGTGAACTGCTTTGCATCCCTGAACAGTTATGGATCACCAAGCAGGCAGGGCTTATTTTCAAATAGCAGAGAATTCATGTGCTTTGTGTATGCCTCGTCTTAGTAAAGCTGGTGTCCAGTGAGGACTGGACTGCTTGCTGGCTCTTCCTATGTCTCCGCATGTTTCCAGCCTCTTGGCTCTCCCTTCTCACCCCACCCTTTGTTCCTGCAGGTCTGGTCTGAGTAATTTGCTCTGAAGCAGTTTGGTGTGGTTTAAACTCCAGGCCGCATGTGTCCAGTGACAGAGGAGGCCTGCAGGCTCTGTCTTGCTGCTTAGCAGTTGTCATCTCTCCGTAGGCCCAGTATTTATTACTAAAGCCTTGGTAACAAGACAGAACCCAGACTCACCAAGACCCTACTCCCCTCCTCCCTAGATGAGTATTTTATCCATTTCAGCCAAACAAGCCCAGAACTTTCCTGGAGCTCTGTGCAATGTCTCTGATGTCTGGTTAAGTTTGAGAGGTAGGTAGGGAAGTAAAAGGGCAAAAACTAGGGATTAGGAATGCCAGAGGGGGGAGGGGGAGGGGTGGGGTGGAAGAGGAGAAAATAAATGACTGGAAAAATCTTCAATCAACCATTAGCCCTTTTTCCTTTCTTTTTATTTTCTTATTTTTAACTATACTTATTTATTATTAAATAGATAGCATATTCACTTAGTTTAGGAACCAAAAAGTATAGCACATTAAGATTTTTGGGAGGTTGTCGCCAGGTGGTGGTGGCTCACGCCTTTAATCCCAGCACTTGGGAGGCAGAGGCAGGCGGATTTCTGAGTTCGAGGCCAGCCTGGTCTACAGAGTGAGTTCCAGGACAGCCAGGGCTATACAGATAAATCCTGTCTCAAAAAACCTAAAAAAAATAAAATAAACAAAAAAATTTGGGGGAGGTTGTTGTTGTTTTGTTCTTTCAAAGTAGGGTTTCTCAGTATAGCTCTGGCTGTCCTAGAACCCACTCCAGACCAGGCTGGCCCCGAACTCAGGGATCCACCTGCCTCTGCCTCCTGAGTGCTGAGATTAAAGGCTTGTGCCTCCACACATTTAAAAATCTTCCCTCCCATCTTATTCTCCACCTACTTAGCTTCTATCTCGGTATACCCAGGAAGCCCTGGATACTAGGTAGTTTTCCTTTACTGTGATAAAACACCATGACCAAAACCTTTAGAAGAAAAGGTCTACTTGGACTTATGATTCCAGAGAGTTAGAGTCATTCTTGGCTTAGAATCATGGCAGCAGGGACATCTGAGAGCTAAAAGTTTATGTCTTGATCTGTAGGCAGGAAGACAGGGAGTGCCCTGTGTGCTTTTGAAACTTCTACTCCCCAGGGGCAGACTTCTTCCAGCAAGGCCACACCTCCTCAGCCCCAAGCAGTTCCACCAACTGGAAATCAAGTAGTCAGACATCTAAGCCTACGGGGACATTCTCATTCAAACCACCAGACCCAAGTAACCCCTCCGGCACTTCTTAGGCTTATCCAGGTGAACACAAATGGAAGCTTTTGGGTTTTGCCATTCAGTTCCTTATCCACGCATCTCTCCTCTCGAAAATGCATTTCCCTTCATTGTTGGAGCTGTGGTGAAGGAGTGGCCAGTGGTCACATGATTCGCTTGTACCTGGTGTCCCAGTGTGCTCACCTGTGGCTTGTCCTTTTCCCACAGAGGAAGTGGAGAGTGAGAAATGGTACCTGTCTACAGAGTTTCCTTCAGCCACCATCAAGACAGAGCCAATCACAGAGGAGCAGCCCCCAGGACTTGTCCCTTCTGTCACTCTGACCATCACTGCCATTTCCACTCCTTTTGAAAAAGAAGAGTCCCCTCTGGATATGACTGCTGGGGTACATCCAGTTTTCTTCCTTATAAATATAGATATCAAAAGGTAGAGATCTTTGGTCTCCAATAAGGCACTTATCCTAGGAGATACGTGAATCTGAGGGAGAATATGTATGCATGCATTCATGTGTGTGTCACAAGTATATCAAGAATATGTTAATTGTTATCAACATTGATTGTGACAAAGTTCAAAGGCATTGTATAGAAAAAGCAGTGACAAAGCTGATTTCATTTTTTCCCCTGTAATAGCTTCTATGAAATTAAAAACACAGATGAATATCCACAGTAAAAGGAGAAAAGTTGTCCATGAAATTTATTTTTTTTATTCCAGAAGGAGAAGAATGGCTGAAATTAGGGTAGAGGCCACAGTATTTGGCGCCACGGTGACTATGCATGCTGGTTCTACATAGACTTCTCCTTTTCTAGTCCCCTGCCGAGTCGTTCTCACCCAACCCAGAAATATCCCACCTGCTTATTCACACATGCTGTGTTACTGGTGGAGATCTTAGGAGGGCAGGAGTTTCCTCCTTGCTTAATTTAAGCCCATGGCTGTAGAAAGCAAATTTAGCATCACTCTGGGTCCTGGGAGGGCTGTCAAGGTCTGTATTGGTTTTCTTGCTGCACAAGATTTTGGCGCACTTGATTGATGTGTATGTGTGTACATGTGCACACGCACGAGTGTGTGTGTGTGTATGTGTGTGTACATGTACCACAAAATCACTGAGATCAGAAAAGGGTATTGGATCCCCTGGAACTGGAGTTACGGGTACTGTGAGTATATGTGGCTGCTGGGAACTGAACCCAGGTCTGTGAGAGCAGCAAGTGCTCTTTACTGCTCAGACACCGCTTCAGGCCTCAGTTGGTTTTGAACTCAGTTGGAATATAACTAACAGTTCAGGATCCGGTCCTCTTGCTCCCTTCTCTCCTTTCCCTGATGGGTATTTTACAGTTAGATATTGTTATCAGTCACTGAGGAGTCTGGAGGGGTAGCATGCATCCTGAGGCACGCTGTCTTATTGCAGGACAAACTGGGGGGCCAGTGATTCTTTGAAAATTTCCCAGAATATTTCGCCATAAGTGTCTTTATCCTAGCAACAACAACAATAATGAGACTTGGATTTTAGCTAGAGATGGCGGGTCCCAGGTTTGGCTGCGAGAAGATGCAGCACATGACCCTAGAGTAAGATACAGTTGACAACTGGCCCCTGTTTCATGAAGGCTGTTACTAAGTTAAAAGACTCCTTTGAAATTCCTTTTTCCAGGGGGACTCCTCATGCCAGACACTCATTCCTAAGATTAAGCTGGAGCCCCATGAAGTGGATCAGTTCTTAAACTTCTCTCCGAAAGAAGGTGAGTTCACCCCCCGCCCCTCCCACACTCCGGGTGCTCCTTCTAAAGGAAAGGGAGCACGGGAGAGTGTAGGCTTGTAGAGGAAACCGCCTGTATGGAATAATCCTGTTCTTAAGATGCTTGATTCCAAAGCGATATTTTGAAATCTAAACAGTTACCTAATAAAATGATTTCCTTACATGTCCTTTATTTTCAGCTAAGCATTAGTGTGGTTTGATGCTTACCAAGGATGGGTTTTAGACCCATGTTGACCGCTGAGACGTGTGTGCAGTTGGTAAGACTCACTTGTCCCTATGCCCTCCCGGTGTGAACCCACTGTCACCCCCACACAGATACACAGCAGTCCACAGTGGCACTGGCTTAATTAAAACTTGAGTTTTAAGCCTCTGTAAATGAAGTTGTCATGGGTCTACCCAGCCAGGGTGTGCTCTTAGCTGCTTTATTTGAGTGACGGTTGTGCTGAGCTCTCTTCCTTGGTAATGTTCATGGTCCTGATGGTGACATACCTCTCTGGACTTCTGGTCATTCATTTAGAACCTGACCATGCCACTCTTGGAGTTGTTTACTCTTTGTTCATTCTCTACATCTTTTATTATTTTCCTTTTTTGCCTTCCTCCTCTGTGTTCTCCTGTGAGACCAAGTTGGGATGCTAGACACAGTCTCTCCATTTCAGGAGCACACAGGAAGCTCTCGGTATCTTATTTATACAGAACGTGGAGTCCACACTTCTTAATTCTGTGTCTGTTGGTGCTACACCTTCCTTTTATTTACATGTTTAACACATGTTTAGATGTACAGTTCATTCCATGATCAGCAGTGAAGTCAGTGTACAAAATTACAGAGAACGCATGTGCTAGTGTGCAAAGGAGCACACACATAGTGTGAGCATGGGAGTGCATAATTTACCTTCGTTCCTTTATGACCGGATTCCGGGCTGGATCTGAGACCATTGACTCAGGGTTAGCCCTTTACTATCTGTAAAGGACTTAAAAGGTAATATTATCCATCTGCATCTGTATTGAGCCTTTGTTTCTTGGCAGTGAGCAGTCCACATTCATACTTTTGAGCCTTAATGTCTGCTTCCAAGCAATTTCTTTCATCTTTATGGCTGCTTACCACCAACAAATGTATCTTGTTCTTTTTAGTATGTTGTGATGTGGTTCAGAAAGTGTCAGAGCCCCAACAATAGATCCCCATAGTGGCGTCAGGATCTCTGGTCACTGGAGGAGAAATGGCAGTCCTTCCTCATTATCCTGGATAAAGACAGATAAAGACATTGAATATCCTGTGTACATCAAAGTTTCTGGGCAGAGTAGCCTGCTGTCCCCTGCCGCCCCCTGCCATCCCCCGCTCCTTCTGCAGCTTAAGAGCAGCATTTCAAATGATGTTTAGAAATCTGATCCTGAGGCACCTGTGGCCAGAAGGGCAGGCTTTTCCTGTCTGCTTCTCTCTTGTGGACTACCACTGCTTAGAAAGGAGGAAAGCTTAGCTTAGCCTGTGCCAGACCTGGAGGCAGAGAAACTTTTGGTGTCCTTGGGAGTTCAGCTGGACTCCCCAGTAGGGAAATCTGATTCCTGAGGTTTTGTGTGTGTGTGTTTCTTTTTCTTTTTCCGGGTTCTGGTTTTAACCTACAGTGTCATATACTCATGGCATAGGGGGAACCTTGGCTAATACTTAAGACATGCCAACTTTCTAACCAAGCACGTGATGTGTTAAAGGGGCCTCCTCAGCCTACCCCTGAGCTACTCAGGTTTGTAAAGCATGCAATTGTCCCGTGGATACAGAAATACTGCATGAAGCTGGGACGAGGGACCCTCAGCAGCAATGGCTGGCAGAACAGAAAAATCTGTTCTGAAAAAAGAAAGAGGGAACCCACAGGGTCTTTGTGCAGGTGGACCCCAGGTAGTGATCGCCCTTTAGAAGCTCATTCCAACTGGAGGTGGTAGCTGGATGCCTGTTGGGTGCTCTCAGCCCCAGTAATGTGCCATGAAGATAGGCTTTAGGGAGAAAGCATTTTGCAACCCGTTTCGTTTTTCCTGTGACTACTTATCTATCTAATGGTGGATGTAGAGTTTGTGAATGAAGAATGCCTGCCCTCCTGCCTGCAGGCCCAACAGCCACATTCCTCCAGAAACAAAGGGGGCTTTTCTCCAAGAGTTCCACGAGAGCCCTCAGGTTGGCAGTTTCCTAAAAGATTGTTTAAAAAAGAAATAATAACCTGCAAAGTACTAACACGATTTGCATATCAACCTGTGTGAACTATCTGAAAAGAATACAGAGGGACACTGCGTGTAGCTCAGTTGATAGAATGTGTGCACGGCATGCAAGAAGACCTCCATCCCACCCTCAGAACCCTGTTAAACCCGGCATGGTGGGACACACGTTCAATCTCAGCATCACAGAGGTGGGGACAAGAGGACCACAAGTCCAGGGCCAGCATCAGCTATCCAGACTTCAAAGCCAGACTTGGATACATGAGAACCTGTCTCAAAATATGTTACAAAAAATAGAACAATAAAGAAACACAGTAAAGTCTTGTCAACACTATGTCAGGAGTCCCCAGAATCCCAGGCCACCCCTGGGGTCATTCTTATGTTAGTGTCTCATGCGCATGTCTGCCCAGGGTAGTTTTGTGCTGGGACTGGTAAGTGTAACTCTATGCTCACCTTCTCTATCCCTTTTCATACAACAAGAGGGCTACTGGATACACGGGTCTGCACTTGGCTCTCCTCTCCTCACTTACATTAGGTCAGCCCAGAAAGAGTTCCCACTCTCTGCACCTACCCCAAAGCTCCCAGTGTGGAGACACATGTTGTGTGTTCAGCTTGCCCCTGAGTCATGAGCTACACTTCTGTGGTGACTGAAATGAGCTCTCTTTGTCCGCAGCCTCCGTGGATCAACTGCACTTACCACCAACACCACCCAGTAGTCACAGCAGTGACTCTGAGGCAGCCTGAGCCCCAACCCATGCCTGCATCCCTTCAGCCTGTCTCAGGCCCACAGCCCTGCCAGAGCCATGCCCCGAGGCCCCTCTGCCTTGTCCACATCTCCTCTCCTCACAGCTCCACATGTAAGTATCTGGGTGGCCCTTCTGGGGGTGGCGGGGATCCTCTCAGTCTAATTTTTCATCATTGTCATGAAATTTTTGTTTAAGGGTTAGAAGTCTCTGTTCATGCTATGTGGCTGTAACAAAATACCCAAGACTGAGTAAGTTAGGAAGGAAA
>JAJTUV010002643.1:0-117362 GCA_021653895.1 Mastomys natalensis | reverse complement strand
TTTGTTTATATGGTTTTGTTTATTTATTTAAGTTGCGGGGTAGGCTTTTTGTTTTGCTTCCTTGCTGCATTTTTTGTTTTGTTTGAGACAGTGTCTTGCTGTGTAGCCCAGACTTGCCTAGATCTTGCAGTAGAGACCTGGCTGGCTTCAAATTTGCATTGATCCTCCTCACTGTGCTTCCTTTGTGCTGGGATAAAGCCACCACATTTGGTTTTTTTTTTTTTTTTTTTTTTTTTCCGAGAAAAGGTTTCTCTGTGTAGCCCTGGCTGTCCTGGAACTCACTCCTGGAGACCAGGCTGGCCTCGAACTCAGAAATCCACCTGCCTCGGCCTCCAAGTGCTGGGATTAAAGGCGTGCGCCACCACTGCCCGGCCACATTTGGTTTTAAAGGTGTTTTATTAGCCATTTCAAATGTAAAAGTCTGTTAGTTAGCTTTCTATACTGTCAAAAAACACTTTAGGCAAATGTATGGTTTATAGTGAGCAGAAGGCTTTATTTTTGCTTAGTGTTTCAGAGATTCTGTCCTTGAACAATTGGCCTTGTTGCTTTGGGACCCATGAGGTCAAACACCCAGTGGGAGAACAAAGCTGCTTCTTATTCTGCAGGAAGCAGAGAAGGGGCCAGAGACCCCAGCTTCCTTTTGAAATACATTCCCAGCGGGCGGTGGTGGCGCACGCCTTTAATCCCAGCACTTGGGAGGCAGAGGCAGGCGGATTTCTGAGTTCGAGGCCAGCCTGGTCTACCAAGTGAGTTCCAGGACAGCCAGGACTACACAGAGAAACCCTGTCTCGAAAAACCAAAAAAAAAAAAAAAAAAAAAAAAAAAAAAAAAGAGAATACATTCCCGATGACCTGACTTCCTGCCACTAGAACCATCTTCTAAAGATGCCCCGTTTGTCCATTTCAGAAGTGGGACTAAGCCTTAACACCGTGGGCCTTTGAAGTATGTTTACAATCCAAACTATAACCAGGTGTATGGTGCACACCTTTTATTTCCGGCACTTGGGAGGCAGAGGCAGTGGAATTTGAGTTTCAGTCCAGCCCGTCTGCAATTGAGTTCAAGGACATATAAGGCTACATAAGTGAGACTGTCTCAAAATAAACATCCAGGGCTGGAGAGAGATGGCTCAGAGGTTAAGAGCACTGACTGCTCTTCTAGAGGTTCTGAGTTCAATTCCCAGCAACTACATGGTGGCTCACACCATCTGTAATGGATCTTCTGGTGTGCCTGAAGATAGCTACTGTGTACTCATATACATAAAATAAATCTTAAAACAATAAAAACTATCCAATTGTAGCAAAATCATAAAGCTGTTAATCAGTCTTCCGTTACTCTTCAACAAAACTTGAGATTTAGGAAACAAAACAATTACAACAACAACAAGAATAATAAAAAGAATTATAGAATAGAAAAAGATTCCCTGTGGCTTCCGTGTTTGGTTGGTGGTACTTGAATTTATGGATTAATGACTAATCTGCAGGTGTTTTTAGAAGGTCTGGGGAGCTCTTGTTACCTGAGCAGGAGTCCTTTAGCATCTCACCTCGTATCTCTTCAGGAAGGCTGTGATGTGGGGGAGAATGAGGAGACTTGCCTTTTATTTACTAAACTCTAAAAATCTTCTTTCATCTAGTATCTCGTTTTGTTGTTTGTTTGAGGCTGGTCTCAGATAGGTGTTCCTAGCTGTCTTGGAACTCACTTTGTAAGTCTAGAACCCAAAGATCCACCGCCTCCGCCTCTGCTTTTTTGGATTAAAGGTATGGGGCCAACCAAACCCAGCTGTCTGTTATCCTCTAACATTGATGAAGTCTGTGTTGTAGAGGTGGTTTCAAACTCTGCTCAGAGGAAACTGCTTTCTGGTGTTTGGGAGAATACTTCATTATTTTATCTTTGTCTTTCCTTAAGGAGGAAAGGTACGTAACAGCCAAACTACCTTTCTGATATCTGATAACTGTGATATCTGATAACTCTTCAACTGACGCGGTAGATGACCTCTTTTGACCTTGAACCTACCTTCTAGACTTCTTAACTACCTTGCTTTTCTGTGACTGTTACTTCCTCTTTTCCTGTGCCTCTGTTGTGCTGTAAACTTATTCTGTCTTTTCTGCCTGGGCACTTGTATTGTCTCTTTCTGTGACCAAGATTGATATGAAAGATTTTGTTTTTATTTTAACCTTATGTATTTGGGTGTTTTGCCTGCACATATGTCAGTGTCTGTCAAGGCCAGAAGAGCCGTGGATCTCCTAGAACGTTCAAGAACGTGTGAGGCACTGTGTGGGTACTGGGATTCAAACTCGGGTTCTCTGGAAGAGCAGCCAATGCTCTTAACAGATGGACCATCTCTCCAGCCCCAGTGCTTTGTTTGTTTTGTTTTTTAAAGATTTATTTTTAATTCTGCATATGTGGGGTGGGAGATGTGCCAGTGAGTGGAGGCACCACAGAGGCCAGAAGAGGGTACTGAAGCCCCTGGAGATGGATTTGCAGGCACTTGTAAGCCACCTTATGTGAATATGGGTGTCCTTAACTGCTTGGCCATCTCTTCAGCCCCTGATAATACTTCTTGGAAGGAGTTCCTAACTATTGTGCAATAAACAATACAGTAAAACACTTATTGAGCAAATATTCTTTGCTAAGTACTAGACTAATTTCTAAAGCATATAAAATGTTAAGTTTGCTATATTGATTAAAATTGATGCTCCAAATCTGTATGGCTTTACAATTTCTAAAAATCTCTCTCAATACATTAATTCATTTAATCCTTGTAATGACTATCTTAAGATAGCTATCATAATTTTACACATGAAGAAACTGAAACCAAAGAAAGCAGATGGACATGTTTCCACAGTCTGTTTCATAAAGTGATAGCCTTTCTGAAGGTAGTACTCCCCTGTGTATGTCTGCTGTGAGTTGTTAGCGTCCAGCTGCTCTCTCCCTGTGCTATTGCCATGATGTCTTTGATAAAGAAAAGGTGCCAGTGACTATTCAGACTCCTTTGTTCTACTTTTGGTGACTCAGAAGCCATTTGCTGCTTCTGTGGTAGATAGCCTCATAAATTAAATATTGAGCCTGATTATATATCTTATGTCTGATATTCAAAAGATGAAATGCCATAGGATGAAAAAGCTCTGGCCCAAGGGGTTTCTGTTTATAGTAAAGTAATAGTTTGAAGGGTTAGTCTTTTGACATGCCTGGTGGTAGCATGTGAGAGACTGAGGCAGGGTTATGAGTTGGAGGCCAGCCTGAACTACACACATAGACAGCAAGACTATCTTATTTTTTATGAGATTTTTTTTTTAATTTTTATTTTATATACATTGGTGTTTTGCCTATATACATGTCTGTTTGAGGGTGTCAGATCCCCTGGAACAAGAGTCACAGACAGTTGTGAACTGAACTGGTTGTTGGGAATTGAACCTAGGTCCTCTGAAAGAGCAGCCAGTGCCCTTAACCACTGAGCCATCTCTCTAGCCCCACGCAAGATTATCTTAAAGGAAAACAGCACCAACAAAAATGCAGTCTTCTGTCAGATATTATCTTAGATACATGTTTGACTGTTTGATCCACATTCTTTTTTAATGTTCACTTATTCGTTTGTTCGTATGTATGTATGTATGTATATATGTGAGTGTAAGTGCGGACATGCATGTGTCACACTGTATGTGTGAGCTCAGAAGACAGTTTGCTGCTGGAGTTGGTTCTCTCTATCTATCACATGGGTCCTGGAGATTGAACTCAGCATCAGCCTTGGCACCAAAGGACTCTGACCTGCTTAGCCATCACCCTGGTCCCCTTTTCCTTTCTCTCTCTCTCTCTCTCTCTCTCTCTCTCTCTCTCTCTCTCTCTCTCTCTCTGTGTGTGTGTGTGTGTGTGTGTTCTTGATTTGGTAATGGTGGAGGACGCTTGTGCCGTGGGCATGATTGTGGAGGCCAGAGAATAGCCTTGTGGGATCTATTTTTTCCTTCCAACTTTTCATGGATTCCAGAGATTGAGCTCAGGTTTCCAGTATTGCTGTGCAAGCATTTCTACTCCCTTGAGTCATCTCTGTGGCTTTTTTTTTTTTTTTTTTTTTTTTTTTGAGACAGGTTGTTGCTGTGTATTTCAAAAATTGCCTCAAACTTACTACAAGGTCCAGGTTGGACTTGAACTCTTGATCTACATGCTTTGGTCTTCCATGTACTGGGATTACAGGTGTGTGCCAGGTTTATGGTTAGATGTTTTGTGTGTGTGTGTGTGGGGGGTCAGATTCATTAATTGGTTTTTTTGAGTTACAGTTTTATACAGTCCAGACTGCCATCAAACATTCAACAATCCTCGTTTCAACTTTTTGGGTACTAAGATTACCGACATGAGTCCCTATTTCTAGCTGTTGTTTTATTTTTTTTTTTTTTGGTTTTTTTTTTTTGGTTTTTCGAGACGGGGTTTCTCTGTATAGTCCTGGCTGTCCTGGAACTCACTGTGTAGACCAGGCTGGCCTCGAACTCAGAAATCCGCCTGCCTCTGCCTCCCAAGTGCTGGGATTAAAGGCGTGCGCCACCAACGCCCGGCTGTTGGTTTATTTTTTGAGACAGGGTTTCCTATACCACCCTGGCTAGCCTAACTTGACGTCCTCCTGCCTTAACCTTCAAATTTCTGGGTAACAAATGGCTGTCATTACATCTCAATTCTTTCTCACATCCCAAAACAAGAGTTAGATAAAATGCTCACCTCTCACACTAGTGAGATTATTGTGTTATCTTAGATAAGACCTGAATACTTCTGATTTTAGTTATAAAGACCTTAGGCGTGAATTTCTGAGTCCTTACTCATTGGCACTGGCTGCTAAATAATCTGTACATATGGTGATAACTGCACACTATCTTAAAGATTGGAAAGAATTAAAAGAAAAATAATAATAAGATTGGAGGCTGAGCTTTGTGTGCACAGGGCCCTGACTTCAGTCCAGGAGAGGACAAGAAGAGGGGACAGGGGAAGGACAAGGGTTCTCTAATATTCTGGGCTTCAGTTTTCTTAGATTTGTGTGTGTGTGTGTGACACTTTATACCCTTCTTAGTACTGGGCATGGAACTCAGGGCTCTGCACATGCCAGGCAAGCCCACTACCTCTATATCTTTAACTCCACAATGTACTTTAAGAATCATTTTATTAATTTCATTAATCTTATCAAATGTGATAATCTATAAGGCTATATGGAGTTTAGATTTATAGTTCTTGCATCCTTCACTACAGTGGTGCAACTTCCTCCTTTCCTAGAATAGTCTCTAGGAAGCAGAGGAGGATTTGCCATGCATAGAGATAAATATAATCTCTGGATAAACACTCTTACTGATTCTAAGATGCTGATATTAACAGAAATGGGCTGTCCAAGGACAAACTCCCACACATCCAGAGTTGGGCATGATGGTGCATGTCTGCAGTCCCATCACTTGAGAAACTGAGGCAGGAAGATAGAAAAGTAAAGACCAAGCTTTATTTAGATAGTGAATTTGAGGTCATCCTTGGCTACATAGTGAGACCTCAAAACAACAAACTAGAGACTGGATAAATGGCTCAGTTTGTTGAGAGTACTTGTTGTTACTTTTTTTCTTTTTCTTTTCTTTTTTTTTTTTGTTTTTTGTTTTTTTTTTTGTTTTGTTTTGTTTTGTTTGTTTGTTTGTTTCCTTGAGACAGGGTTTCTCTCTGTAGCCCTGGTTGTCCTGAAACTCACTCTGAACGAGGCTCGCCTCAAACTCACAGAGATCAACCTGACTCTGCCTCCCAAATGCTGGGATTTAAAAAGGCATGTGTCGTCACCACCACCAGGCTTCGAGGTTCTTTCTTAGGACCCAACTTTAGTTCCTAAATAGCCACATACGTCAAGGAACTCACAATGCCTTTGACTCCAACGCTGGGTTCTAACACCTGACTTCCATACACATGTGGGATTCATGGACACAGTTACACATATAAATATATAATATATAACAACATAAATAACAATTTCTTTAAACAAACATAAAGCTACTATATAGTATTATCCCTCTGGAGCTAGAGTTAGAGTCAGTTGTAAACCCCCCAATGTGGGTGCCAGGAACTCTGAACCTCGGGAAGCAAAGTTCATACTCTTAGCTGCTGAGTGATCTTTCTGTCCGTAGATCAAACCTTTTTTTAAAGATTTATTTATTATAAGTGAGTACACTGTCTCTGTCTTTAGACAAAGCAAAAAATGGCATCAGATCCCATTACAGATGATTGTGAGCCATCATGTGGTTGCTGGGACTTGAACTCAGGACCTCTGGAAGAGCAGTCAGTGCTCTCAACCACTGAGCCATCTCTCCAGCCCTGAGCAAACATTTAAAAGAAGACTTGATGACTATCACTGATCTGCTTCCTGTGTATTTGTACTTGAAGAGTCAGTATAGACGAACGCTAAAGGTGACATTAGTTTCTAATTTGGGCAACTGGTGATACTACCAACTGTGTCAAGTAACTTAATCATTGAAGATATGATGTTAGAGAGGAGAGTTTGGACATCGTGTAGCTTAGGAATAACTTGGCTATGAGTAAAAGAAAACCCAACCAAGGATGACTTAAGTGTCAAAGAATGTTTTAAGAGGTCTGAAGTAGGTTCTTCCAGGACTGGAGCAACACCTCATGATGTCATGTTTGTTATGGTATTTGTGGTGAGTTTATTTGTATTATAGTTGTAGGTTCTGACACATCTAAAGCTGCCTTGAGACATAAGCTGGAGGTAGAATGAAAGAGAAAGAGTTGCTGGTGGGATCTTTTCTCTGTATCAAGAGATGCTTTCCCAGCTGTATGGTGACTCATACCTGGAATCCATCATTTGTGAGACGAAGGTAGGAGAGTCACCTCAACTTGAAGCTCACCTTTGTCTGTACAGTGAGAAGCCAGGCCAGGTTCCAGAGTGAGACGCTGTCTCAAAATGAAGGAAGGGAGGGAAGGAATAAGGGCTTTCTTAATAAAATATCTTTTATTGGCTAACAGCAGGCCTGCAGCAAAAAATTAGAGAAGTACGTGATTAATTTCAGCAGAAAGAGATGAGGATTAGAAACAGGTGCTGGTTAGGCAGTCAAGTATGTAGTGAACACAAATTTTCAGTATCTGTAAAATCTCAGGTAAGAACGAGAAGCTCGGCTGGGCGATGGTGGCGCACGCCTTTAATCCCAGCACTTGGGAGGCAGAGGCAGGCGGATTTCTGAGTTCGAGGCCAGCCTGGTCTACAGAGTGAGTTCCAGGACAGCCAGGGCTACACAGAGAAACCCTGTCTCGAAAAAAACAAAAAAAAAACAAACAAAAAAAAAGAACGAGAAGCTCTTTAGTATTTAGCCAGTATTTAGTGTATAGTCCTATACAAAACTACAGATGGTTGAGAATGTGGAGGATTAATTGGCTTCAGGAAAATTATATTAGTACCTGCAAGGGCCAGCATGGAGATGCTGGTGTGTAGGCTGTGTTTTGTTTAATATCTGAATTTTTGCAGATGTTAATTCAAGGAGTATTCTTATACCTCTGAATTATAAGGTCTCCCCACAGGCTGAATGAGTAATGAGACTGCAGTGTGTGGTGATTTACATTTAGCTGAGACTCTTAAGAGCATGTAATATCAATATAACAGTCATTACACAGATGATTATAATACAAGCCTAGAGATTAAGTAATTTGTTTATGGTTGGGTAATGAGTCAGTAATAGAGCAGGGTCAGGGAGAGGAGGATCTCAGATCTCTGAGGCAGTGGTGTTTATGTTCCAGGGATAGTGGAAAGCCCTCTCATTTGCTTGTATCTTTTTTTCCCCAGTGCTTAATGGTTTGTACCAACCAGGCTAGTTTGGTGGCGCACACCTTTAACCCCAGCACTTGGGAGGCAGAGCCAGGTGGATATCTGAGTTTGGCCCAGCCTGGTCTACAGAGGGAGGTCCAGGATAGCCAGGGCTACCCAGGGAAACATTGTTTTGAAAAACCAAAAATAAAGTTTGTACCAACCATAATTCTAAGAAATCTGATCATTTATTTAAACTTCATGGTGGTTTTATGTTAACAGATATATATTCTTCTGCAAGAAAGATGGTTAGGTAATGCGGGTTTTTTGTTTGTCTATGTGTGTGTTTTGTTTTATGTTTGGCTCTTATAATTATCACTGATACTATTATTCTGAAAATTCTCACATAATCCAGGCTTGCACTGAGCTTACTATGTAGCCAAAGATGACCTTGAAGTTCTGATCCTCCGGCTTTTACCTCCTGAGTTCTGAGATTACAGGTGTGTACTGGGGTTGGACCAGGATTTCATGTATATGAGGTAGTGTTTCTACCAACTGAGCTATATCCCCAGCATCCTCTCTGGTATTTTTAATTGGAATTCTTCTGTATGAAACAGCTCATTCTCACCTGATTATCCACTCAGTTGTTCATATCGGTACAGATTCATGGTCTTTATTTTTCTGGGTTATAATCCCTGTCATCCCACTACTAATTTTGATGTTGGAATCGTCCTACTCTTTGTTTTTATTGTAATTTAAACAAAGAAATGAGTAAAACATTGTTATCGAATCATTATTTGATCTGAATTGACCAAAATATTATACTGTTGCTCCACAGTGTGTGAGTCTCAGTGTCCTGCAGCTGCACCCCTTCATTGTGTTACATAGGAAAGAGAACATGGCCTCATCTTTGTCTTTCTTCTCCTTCTGAACTTGGTTATTCTGCCAAATTGGTCAGAAAATCCCTCATGACAGTAAAAGCCTGGCAGTTACAAATAGCAGTCCTTTTGTACAATTTAAAATGTTGCAAAGTGGTTGCAGAAATGGAAACTTGGATGCCGTTCTTATTCCCAGTGTGGCTCCCACTGGATGTTCAGGATGGAGTGCTTGCTGACCCCGTGAAGGCAGCTATTGTGCTGGGTTAATACTGTATTTCCGACTATAGTGTATCACTCAGTGTGCTGATCTAAAACCATCCGGTTTATCCAGCTAGCCCAAGATACATCCACTTAGCAGCAAAGAAAGAGGTGGATTTCCTTGCACTTAAATGGCTAGAACTTTTTTGTTAAATGGAGAACATTTTGCTTAGTATTTTCATAAGCATTTTCCACTGTTTCTTTTGTTTTGCTAAAACATTCAATCGTGTAACATTTTATATCTCTGTATTTCCTATTATGTTTTACGTCGCAATTTCTATTTTATCTGTTGGCCTGGAATCTTTGGAGGTTGGGAGAGTATAGCTTTCTGTTTATTTTTTGTAGTTTGTGTGAGACAGGGCCTCATATAGCCTTAAACTGCTCATCCTTCTGCCTCTACTTGAGTCTTGGGATGATAGGCATGGACCGTCACGTGTGGCTGAATCTCACAGGTGTGCCATTGAGCAAGTAGAATGGTTGACAAAGCAAAGCTGTGACGTGACAGTGCCAGGCTAGGATGGTGATACATGGAAGTTCTGGGGAATCATAAACAAGGAAGGCCGTGTGCTGTCCAAAACCTGGTCCTTGTGAAAGGGAAGACCAAAAGCTGTCTTTGGGGAGCTGTCTGGATTCCCGACTCCAGGTATCAGTTTTACATATTAATCTCATTCTATAGGTCACTTATGTTCAGTGCCTGCTGTCTTGTAGAACCATTTGTATATGTATTGAGTAAGCTCTCTCAGTTATTTAGTTGATACTAGGGTTAATATTACATCTTTATGTGCTCTCTGTGGGTTATAAAAAGAGGAAAAAGAATGACTCATTGAGATGACTCAGCAAGAAAGGTGTGTTCTGCCAAGTGAGTTCAGTTCCCAAATCCCATATGGAAGGAAGACTGAACTGACTCACATGACCTTCCCATGTGAGCTATGACATGTGCACACTCAGCTGCATACAAACATACACCACACAAATACACGATAAGTTAATAAGAAGAGTATATAGGGCTGGAAAGATGGCTTAGTGGTTAAAGTACTGGCTGCTCTTACAGGGGACCTGGGTTCTATTCCCAGCATCCACATGGTGACTCACAAATGTCTGTAACTCCAGTTCCAGGGGATCTAACACCTGTAGGCATTGCATGCCTGTGGTGTACAGACAAGCATACAGTGTGTGTGTGTGTGTAGGGGACACTTGAAAGTGGCTTCCTGAGCTTAAGGTAGGGAGAGTGGAATTAGGGGCTGTGGACATAGCTCAGTTGGTAGGGTGCTTGCCTAGAAAGCATGAAGGCCCAGGTTTGATTCCCAGTACTGTATAAACGTGGTGGGGTGGTTTATGCCTGAAGTCCCAGCACTAGAGGTAAAGGCAGAAGGATCAGGAACCCCAAATTATCCTCTGATACATAGCAAGTTCAAACCTGTTTTGTCTCTTCTGTCTAAAAAAAAAAAAAAAATTGAGGGGGATATTTTCCCAAATTACAAAGTTTGTAACTAGCTCACATTTATATCTAAGTTCAAATATTAGATTATGGGTTTGAAGGTATGGTTTAGTGATAGATCAATTGTGTAGCATATGCAAGGCTCTGAATTGACTACCTCCCTAGGGTTGTAAACAGAATATTAGATTCTGCTCACTATACTGTAGTCCAGCGTTCTTAACCTTCCTAAAGTTGGAACCATTTAATATAGTTCCTATGTTGTGGTGACCCCACCCATAAAATTATTTTTGTTGCTACTTTATAATTTTAATTTTGTTACTGTTATGAATTGTAAATACCTGTGTTTTCTGATGGTTGTAGGCAACCCCTGTAAAAAGGTATTTAACCCCTTGCCAGGGGTTATAACCGACAGTTTGAGAACCACTGTTACAGTCCTTTGGAAGTTGATTCTGTTATGCCAGGTCTGGTAATTCACACCTGTAGTCTCAGCACTTAGACTTTAAGGCCTGAGAGTTGTGGAGAGGTCCTATCTGGGCTGTAGTATAATGCTCCATCTCTTAGGGAAGGGAGAGAAGGAAGACTGTTGGTGGCACTCAGAAAGCTGAGGCAGGAGGAGAATCAGTGTGAATGAGGCCAGACAAGCCCACAAAGTAAGAACTTTTTTCAGAAACAAACAGATAAACAAAAACAAAAAACGTAGCAAAGGCTCAGTGGCTAAGAACAGTGGCTGCTATTTTAGAGGACCTAGGTTCAATTCCCATCATCATGAGATGGCTCACAACCATCTATAACTCCAGTTCCAGGGGACTCCATGCCCTCTTCTGGTTTCTATAGGCACCAGGCATGCTAGTGTGGCTCAGACATACATGTAGGCAAGATATACACGCAATAAAATAGAAATTAAAAAATACATTATGTTTTTCAAAGAAAATATGTGAGCCAGATGGTAGTAGCACATGCCTTTAATCTCATTACTCACTAGGCAGGTAGAGGCAGATCTCTGAGTTCAAGGCCAGCTTGGTCTATAGAGCAAGTTTCAGGACAGCCAGAGTTACACAGAGAAACCCTGTCTTGAACCCTATACCCCTCAAAAGAAGAAAAAAAATACTGTTCACTATATGAGTGTTCTGCCTGCAGGTGTGTATGTGCATTGTGTGCAGCACCCACAGAAATCAGAGGGACATCAGATATTTGTGAATACCTTGTGGGTGCTGGATGCAACCCAGATCCTGTAAAAGAGCAGAAAGCTACCTATTGGGAGGTCTAAGGATTACCATTGATACCTCAGTTTCCCCTGTTGTATAAATTTTAACCTGAAAGAGTTGTTTGTTCATGGGAACTAAATGAGATAATACGGGAGAAACACATAGCTGAGATTCAGTGTGAATGTAGATGAGAACAATTAATAGGATGTACCCTAGGTGCTGGAGCTCCAGTGGTTAAGAGCACTAACTGCTTTTCCAGAAGACCGGGTTCAATTCTCAGCACCCACGTCGTGGCTCACAACTATCTGTAACTCCAATTCCAGAGGATCTGATGCCACCTTCTAAATTCTGTAGACATCAAATATACACATGGTCAGAGACATATATACAGACAAAATACTCATAAACATAAATTAAAATAAACAAATACCTATTTTTAAAAAAAGACTGTTCAGTACTATTTTTTTGTTTTGTGTTTGCTTGGTTTTTGTTTGCTTGTTTTTAAGTTCCATTACTGGGGAAGCAAGTAGATCTTTGTGAATTCAAGGCCTGTCTGATTTACCAAGAGTTTGGGTCAGCCAAGGCTGCACACCAAGATCCTGTTTAAAACTAATAAAATGGGACAGGAGAAATGGCTCAGCATTAAAGGGCACTGACTGCTCTCCCAGAGGTCTGAGTTCAATTCTCAGCAACCAGGCTGATCTGTAATGAGATTTGATGTCCTCTTCTGGTGTGTCTGAAGAGAATGACAGTGTACTCACATATTTAAAATAAATAGTATCTGGATTGATATACTCTTTTAAAAAGGTAAAATTAAAAAACAAAACAAACAAACAAACAAAAAAAAATGAAGGGCAGTGGTGGTGCATACCTTTAATCCAGCACTTGGGAGGCAGAGGCAGGCGGATTTCTGAGTTTGAGGCCTGCCTGGTCTACAGAGTGAGTTCCAGGACAGCTAGGACTACACAGAGAAACCCTGTCTCGAAAAACCAAAAAAAAAGAAACATTTAGTCAATCTGAAGTCCAGGCTCTGTCCTCAGCATGGAAAGCCAGGTGTGGTGCAAGGTTCCAGCCCGAGAGCTGTATCACTCCAACCAAACTTCTTACATATTCCCATTGACTCCGATTCAGTGAAGAGGGAAGGATCTGCAGGGTAGCTGTGGTGGGATTCCTAACTTATCTGTAATTTCAACACTTGGGAATCAAAGCCACAATCCTGGGCTACACAGCAAGGCCCTGAAGAAAAATTTAAAGAAAAATTTTTCTAATCTTTTACATGATCAAAATTTGTCATTAAGTGTAGTAGCACACATCTATAATTCCTACTACTCAGAAGGCTGAGGCAGGAGGATAGCAAATTCAAGACTAGCATAGGCTATAAAATATGGAACTCTGCCCCCCAAAAAAGGCAAATAAAACAGAAACAACACATTGTTTTATATGAAGCAGTGGTTTTTGTAGGGAAAGAAGCAGGAGGAGCATACTTAACTTCAGAAGTACCCTGGGAAGGCCATCGAGAGTTATAAATGGAATATAAATGGAGGCGAGTGTGGGGCATGCCTGTGATCCTGGCACTTAAAAAGGCAGAGGCAGGAAGATCCTGGCAAGTTCAAGGGCAGCCTGGGGCCCGTCTACAAAAGCTCTAGAGAGGAGGAGGCCAGGAAGATCTGCCCTGCCTGGGGGGAACAGCAGACCTGTGGCCTCTGCTGCCTCTTCCCCCCTGCGAGCGTCTGAGTGATGTGACCAGAGAGAGTGGGTAGTGAGTGCCAGTGAATCAGAGTAAACGGAAACTATTCCATGTAAGGATCTGAAACAGCCGTGCTTGTTGTGAGTTGTTCCAAAGGCAGAGTCACCCTGGCTCTCTCCTCACAAGAACACCTAACCATGCAAACCAGGGTGTTTAAAATAAACTCACATACTCTGTTACAGTTTAAGGGAACTGTTGCAAAGAACAGCATTTAAAATCTATTTAAGAAGTGTTTACTTTATGAATAACACACAGCTACTTGACCATATAAAATTAGTAGTGGAAAGTCTTCTACCAAAGGGAAATTATACAGTAAACAGACCAAAGCCCAAATTATTTCAGAGTTGGGGTTTCTGTGTTTATGTATGTGAAGGTGTGAAAGCTGATACTTCTCTGTTAACATAATAGATATCTGTGCAGAACCCAACTGAGGACAGAAATACTTTTTTTTTTTTTTGGACAGTTTGCAAAAACTCCTTTTTAAAAAAAGAAAAAAGTTGATATTTTATTTTGAGACAGGGTCTCTCTATAGCTCTGGTTGGCCTGGGACTCACTCTGTAGACCAGGTCTGCCACCCCAGTGGTGCTGGGAGGAAAGGTGTTTGCCATGCTGTTTGGTTATAAAGGCCTCATTGCTTGTTTGTTTGGTTTAGTTTTTTGAGACAGGGTTTCTTTGTGTAGCCCTGGTTGGCCTGGAACTCAACTGTAAACCAGGTTGGCCCCAGATCTGCCTGCCTCTGCCTCCTGAGTGCTGGGATTAAAAGCATGTGCCAACATGCCCTATAGGGCCATGTTTTTAAAATCCTGATTTTTTTGTTTTGTTTTGTTTTTGTTTTTCGAGACAGGGTTTCTCTGTGTAGCCCAGGCTGTTCTAGAACTCACTCTGTAGACCAGGCTGGTCTCGAACTCAGAGATCCGCCTGCCTCTGCCTCCCAAGTGTTGGGATCAAAGGCATGCGCCACCATTGCCTGGTGATTTTTTTTTTTTTTAATTGCTGTTTTGTTTTGTTTTTTATTTTTATTTTTATTTATTTATTTTTTTTTTTGGTTTTTCGAGACAGGGTCTCTCTGTGTAGTCCGGGCTGTCCTGGAACTCACTCTGTAGACCAGGCTGGCCTCGAACTTAGAAATCCGTCTGCCTCTGCCTCCCAAGTGCTGGGATTAAAGGCGTGCGCCACCACCGCCCGGCTGTTTTGTTTTTTAGATTTCCAAGCTCACTTACTTCTGGTTTATTTGGACATATTCTATCACAGCCCACAGATTTAAAAGAAAACCTAGGGTCTGGAGAGATGGCTCAGTGGTTAAGGGCACTGATTGAATTCCTAGCTGGTAGCTCACAACCATCTGTAATGGGATCCAATGCCCTCTTCTGGTGTGTCTGAAGATAGTGCCAGTGTACTCATATACATAAAATAAATCAATGAATAAAAAGAAAAGAAACCCTAAATTCTCTTTGTCTTTCCAGTAGTAATTTGAGATCAAAGAGAACAGCTCTGGGGTGAGTCTGTCAGTATACACCTTTAATCCTAGCTTTTGGGAGGCAGGTGGATCTCTGAGTTTGACAACATCCTGGCCTATAGTGAGTTGGAGGCCAGCCAGGAGAGGAGACAGTGGGGAAGTAGAGAGTAAGAGTGGTCCTGCTGCTTCCATTGACTTGGAGAGAGCTTTGATTGCTCTGGAAAGGAAGCACATACAATAAACTGAACGGAAAATTCTGGACCCACATAGACTGCATTTGCTTCCCCCGCCCACTTCTGAGCCGCAGCCCATGCCATTCTAGAAGATGTTGAGATCCTGTCTTAGGGTATGTGCACATTCTGTTTCTGAAGATAGACCTACTTTTCTTATTAAAACCCTTCCCTTCCTGATGCCTGGCATGAACAAGCTTACCTTCCAGTGTATTGTTTACCTCATTGCTAGGACCAAATATCTGGCTACAGCAAGATAAGGAGGAAGGGTTTATTTTAGATTATAGTTCTAGGCACAGCACACGGTACATCATGGCAAAGAACTTGTTGTGTTCCACACTCAGAAGTGCCTAGCATACTCTCTCTCTTTAAGTTATGGGACTCTGGCCCATGGACTGATGCTGCCTACAGTTAACCTAATCTAGATAACCCATCACAGGCATGCCAAGGATTGTTTACCAGATCCTGTCCTATTGACAGTCTTGTCTGACCAGACTTAAATGATAAAGTGAGGAGTTCTATGGAGGGAAGAAGAGGGGAGTGTGGAACTAGGAATGGGGTTAGAAACAATATCATATTTTCTCTCATATAGAGTCTGCATTTAATAAAGATAGGTAAGTCACAGTTCTGGAGAGATGGCTCAGTGGGTAAGAACAGTTGTTCTTGCAGAGGACCTGAGTTTGATTCCATGCGCTTATTGGTGGCTCACAGCCATCTGTAACCCCAGTTCCAGGGATTCAACAAGCATGCATGTATGTGGTGCACATAGACACATGCAGGCAAAGCATTCATACATGTAAAATAATTTTTTTTTTTTTTTTTTTGGTTTTTCCAGACAGGGTTTCTCTGTGTAAGCCTGGTTGTCCTGGAACTCACTCTGTAGACCAGGCTGGCCTCGAACTCAGAAATCCGCCTGCCTCTGCCTCCCAAGTGCTGGGATTAAAGGCTTGCACCACCACTGCCCAGCCGTAAAATAAAATCTAAAAACATTTTTTATAAAAAAGACCTGTAAGCCAGGCATTTTTGCCCATGCCTATAATCAGAGCATTGGGGAGACAGAGCAGAGAGATCATCATAAGCTCAGGGTTAGCTTGGGCAGCATCTTGTCTTAGAGAGGAAGGAGGGATTTTGTGTGTGTGGTGAAAGAGGACTGTGTGAGGAAAGGAAGGGGGCTGACTGAGAGTATCAGAGGAGAGGGAATGTAGAAAAGGAGGATGAGGAGGATGCAGTGATAAAAGCCATATGTATGAGACTTGCTTTACAGTCAAAGATAAAGGATAACTCTTTTGTATTAAATTCTGCTATTAGTGTTTCATGTTCTAATATTGCAAAGCACTTCTACCTCTTGAGACCAGAAAAAAAAAAGTGATTTTTCTGCTTTTAAGAAAATAACATCCTGGTGGCTGGAGAGATGGCTTAGCAGTTAAGAGCACTGACTGCTCTTCCAGAGGTCCTGAGTTCAATTCCCAGCAACCACATGGTGGCTCACAACCATCTGTAATGGGATCTGGTGCCCTCTTCTGGTGTGTCTAAAAATAGCAACAATGTACTCATATACATAAAATAAATAAATCTTAAAAAAGAAAAGAAAAGAACATCCTATATTTGTTGAGATTCAGTGGGCACTTTATCATCTATTATGTAGTAAAGATTGTTTTTATTATCATTTGGTTTTATGAGACAGGTCTAGAGCTGATGGCAGTCCTTCCACTCAAGTCTCCCTGCTGCTAGAATTACCTGTGTGCACCACTGCTCTTGTTGGCTGCCAAGACTGTTCTATATGATTAGTGCATTAGTTAGGGTTCTCTAAAGAAAGAAGACTGATAGAATGAGTATGTGTTACAAAGGAGGTTTATCAGATTGGCTTCCATGATAAGGACTAGATAGTCAGACAATGGCTTGTCTGCGTGCTGGAGCGGCCGAGAACCCAGGAGCCTATCAGCCCACAGGACCGGTTCCTCAGCAGTTCCAAGCTGGCACTTACAGCCAGGGGATTTCTGGAGAATCACTCATCTTCAACCCACACGGAAGGTTGAAGAAGGTGGTTCCAGGGTCAGCAGAGGATGGCAGCACAGGCAGCCAAAAGGTAGATCCAGGGGCTAGCAAGGGGCAGAGGCCAGCAGGTGAGGAGCATACAGCTCTCTGCTCATTCCTCCTCATATATGGGCATGGGAAGGATCTCCTCTCAGCCATCCTTCTAGGGATAGCCTCACTCACTCACTCACTCACTCAGAGGTGACTCTGTTACCTTATTCCACATCCAATCAAGGTGATACCACCATTAACCATCACAGCACCACTTTATGAGACCCGGACATGCTCCTCACAGGATAAAATGATAAAATCTTTCTGTGGAAGAACAAATTGCCCATGTTTATCAGGAGTCTTGAGTGTTTCTCCCTGAAAAAGATGTTCATTGTAGAGCACTAGAACTAAGTACCTAATAATTAGAGAATACCCTAGTAAATTATGATGTACACACAGTGGAATTTGATATAATGATTCTTAAATAATACTTAAGAGTTAGTGCATATAATATGGAAGATACAGTACTAGAAAGTTTAGAGGGTGACATAGTAGAATTGGGAATTTTTAATTTTATCTTTTCTTCCAGCATTTTAAACGTATATATCTCGAGTGGAAGGATGAGGCCAACTGTGACTGTAAACGGCTACATGTAGAATTTGTAACAGAAGGGAAGGTGTCGAGAGATGGCTCAGTGGTTAAGAACACTGGCTGCTCTTGGAGAGAACCTGAGTTTACTTCCCAGCATCCATTTCAGGTGGCTTCATAGCCATCTGTACCTCCTGTTCCAGGGGATCTGATGGTCTCCTCTGGCCTCTGCAGGCACTACATACAAGTGGTGCATGGATGGAGGCACACACACATAAAAATAAAAAACTTCAGAAGCTATGTGAACAACATTTTTTTCTCCTTTTCTTCCCCCCTCTTCTTCTCCCTCCTTTCGTTTTGGAGACAGGCATAACTTGCTATTTAGTCAAGTTGATGACCTCATTTTTCAAAATACATAATTCAGGAATTAAGTTTAAAGTATGTAGAATTACATCTTTAAAACCAATGTATATACAAGCACTACAATGTTTTGATAAAAATCCTTCTCTATATTGTTATGGATAAATGTACAGGACAGATAATGTTTGCTAATTACACTTATTATTTTCTCTGTGTGTTTAGAGGACAACTTGATGGAGTCCTTCCTCTCCTCCCACTCTGTGGGTCCCTGGGACTGAACTCTGGTGCTCAGGCTTGGGAGCCAGCGCCCTCACCAGCGGAAGCATCTCACATTAGCTGTGCTTTTATCAGTTGAAAACAGGAAGGGTTAGATTGATGGTTCTCAGGAAGAGGGGGCCTTTTTCACTTTGCTCTTTCTTCTCACATTTTTTTTTCTGGATGGAACCTCAAGTTGTAGGTATGAGCCCTTTGGCTACCCAAGGCCCTTCCCTTGGCTTTAGTCAGTGTTGAAGACAGAAACTTAGCTTCAGCCACTTGGCACTTCACGCAGCTGCAGGCATCAGTATGTGGTTATTTTGAGGATGGTCTTTAACTATGAGGAGAAAGGTAAACTGAAAGCCAGTGGGTTGGTTGTAAAGGCGTTTCCTTTCAGATCATCGCCCAGGTTGATTCTGTGGCAGCTGGGAAGGTCTTAAAGGACACAAGTTTCAATTTAGAGGCGTTAAACATTATGGATGGCTCATTAGCTGGGTGTCCAGCAACACCATAATCTCAGGTGAGATTTTACCCTTTCTTTTTGAGCTAAGGTTTCATGGAGCACAGGCAAACCTCAGTATGTATTCAAGAATAGCCATGAACTTCTAATCCTCCTCTTTCTATTACTTGAGTGCAGGGATTACAGGCATATACCACCGTGCTTGCTTTGTGAAGTGCTGAATCTCAAACGGAGGGCTCTGTGCATTGCTAGAGAGCCGTCTGCCAGCTGCTGATCTGGCCCCAGCCCATATCCATTGCTCTTTTAATACAGTGGCCCTTAGGATGTGTGTCTGCTTTGCTTTTGTTTTTAACATGTTTGTAGTAATCAGATTAGAGATGCTAATTCTGAGTGATCGTTAAGGACTCTTCTAATCACTGTACTTTTCAAGAGTGCTCATTTAGAATGGCTTTGTTTCCCCCAGTTGGTAGGCCAGTAGCTGGCATGGTGCCTTAAGTGTTGAAAAGCATGTCTCAGCCATTGGCATTGATTGAAAACCTTAGGAATTTCTGCCAAGTTCTCGTGATCTAATCCTCTCCTAAAAACACAAAGCTCAAGTGTGTATTGAAATGCCTGAGTCAGCTGCTCAAGGGATATACTGGCTACACTCTTGCTCGTTCTTCCAGGATAAGATATCTCCTTGGTGACCCTAAGCCAGCTAGCTAGCTTTTACTCTCTCCACCCAGAAATGTATTTATAAAAAACACAAAGGAAAAATATGCACACATTCAAGCATCTGTCCTATATGTAAATGCTAGCATTAAAATTATATTTCCTGCTATTATTATGCTTGATTTCAGCAGACATTGGTGTGGCGTTTTTTATTTCATTTGTTTAAGACAGGATCTCACTGTGTAGCCTTGGCAGGCCTGGAACACTATATAGACCTAGCTAGCCTTGAACTCATAGAGATCTACCTGTCTCTGCCTATCAATGTGTTTAGATTAATTTAATAATGCAAGATAATGGCTTCATCTCTTCTACTGATTAGGGTTAATTTTAATTTTTTTCTCTAGCTTTCTAAGTCAGGAAGGCAAAAGAGAGGCAGGGGCTATTCACCGTGTGCCTAGAGTGTGTACGTGTTTAGAGCCACTTGTTTTTTACATTCTTTCCCAGTGTCTTTGTGTCGTAGAAGTGTTGGGTGTTGATAAAACCCCATTGTTGGCTGGTGAGGTTGGGGATGGGGTAGATAATGACTGATTGGCTGCTGTCAGCATTACTAAAGAATACAAGCAGTACGCAGTAAGCGTAATACACTACCATCCTGCGAAATTGGTGGATAAACAGACAAAAATGTTGTTCTTACATTGTGCTTAGCATATCTAGCACCTCTGCAAGATCACACAACAGTTGTCATTAGAGAAATCTAGTTCTTCTGGGTCTTGTTTTATGTGAATGTATATATCAATACCTCTTTCAAAAACCTAAAACCCGAAGCTTTTAAAGCATATACATGATACAATTGGAAAATACAGACCTGACCCAGTACAGCGTCCAAATGAAGATGCTCTTGCCGAGCTGCCTTCAAGCATATGTACAGTTTATAAGAAAATGAATTCCTGTTCGTCTTCACAGTTATCTCCGTGTACATATGGATACTTAAGAATTTGTAAGACTTCTGCTGGCAAGCAACCAGATAAGGGATGCTAAACTACATTACGTATTCAAAAGAGATTTTAATGGGAATAGATTATTTTGAAAGCGCAAGGGGATCAGCTGAGCCAGCTTTGTGCTTGTATATACTTTGACACTTTTTTTTTAACCACAGTAATAATGTTTATCTCCCTCCACCCCATCCATGTGGAACATTCATTTAGGCCAGGGTCCAAACCTTGTGTCAGTTGAGCTAAAATACTTGCATAGCATAGGGAAGAAAGAGATATATAGATTTTCTGACATTTGGAAGGTTTTCATTACAAGAGATTCACATTGTCACGAGTGTTTCAGTGGGTGGAAGCTTTAAGTGTGTCCCCTCAGTGCTGGCTCAGGAGATGCAGAGTAAAGCCTAAGGACTCTGATAGCATTTGAACTCTGTTTTTCACTCTAGATGTTGCTTGTATGTGAATTGTTTTGTTTTTCATTTTTTTGTTTGTTTGTTTGTTTGTTTGTTTCGAGACAGGTTTTCTCTGTATAGCCCTGGCTGTCCTGGAACTCACTCTGTAGACCAGGCTGGCCTCAAATTCTGCCTCCTGAATGCTGGAGTTAAAAGTGTGCATCATCACCACCACCCATCACATGTATATGAATATTTTGGTTTTCATTTGATGAGAAACAAAAGTACTAACCTCTTTTCATTTGTTTTTCATAGTCAAGTTCATCCGAGAAGTGACACCGTATATCAAGAAGCCATCTTTGGTATCAGATCTGCCATGGGAAGGTGCCTCTCCCCAGTCACCAAGCTTTAGTGGCAGTGAAGACTCTGGTTCTCCAAAGCATCAGAACACCACCAAGGACAGGAAGGTCATCCCTCTCAAAATGTGCTTTGCTGCTAGAAACCTAAGCATGCCAGATCTGGAGAACAGGTGAGCCGCACCTTCAGGAGCACAACAGCTGCAGTGCCTGCTGGCCAGTCAGTTATTGAGAGCAAAATGATGTTCTGAGATCAGAGATCTGTCTTTATTTTTGGAGTCCTAGATGGCCTCAAACCCACCATCTCTCTGCCTGCCCAGCCTCAGATTGTCTTTATACGGAAGTTTCTTAATTGTGAGTAATGTTACAATTCAGGAGCCCCATTGTAGATCTGGGATATCAACTGACAAAATGACTGACAAGGTCTCTTCTCTGACCTCTCTGTCTTCTTTAAAATACAAGCAATGAATGGAATAGTTTATAGCTTTTCTTCTTGTTCTATAGCTATTTATGTTCTAGGATGACGTTGATTTCATTACATTTGTGTAAAAGTATGGGTTGACTCAGTGTTAGGCCAGAGATTTGGCAAACTGGTGTGGCTTTAAAAAAAAAAAAAAAAGGAAAAACTTGTTCAAAGACCTAAAGATAGGCTTTGTATAATCTGCTTTCAGTCTTATGGTCTTCTCTGATCTGAATGCATCAAAGTACCTAAGCAAAGTAGGCTAGACCATGGGACACAGCAAGAAACTAAAGCCAGGCTTTTCTTGTCAGGCATAGTACCACATGCCAGTAATTTCAGCAGTAAGCAGGCAGAAGGAGGCAGATATCTGAGTTCAAGCACAGACTGGTCTACATAATGAGTTCCAGACCAGCCAGAGCTACACAGTGAGAAGCTCTTTTTTGGTGGGAGGGGATTGTAGACAGAAACTGAATGACGTTGAGCATATAAGGCTAATATTAAAACTTGTGCTTGGTGTATTTTACATAGTATCACAAAAGTATAAGTTATTTTAAAGACTTTAAAACTTTTTTATTCATGAATATGTGTATTTATTTGAATGTATGTTATGTGCCTACAGAAGCCAAAACTGGAGTTATAGGCAGTTGTAAGCTGCCCAGCATGGGTGCTGGGAACCAAGCTTAGGTCCTGTGCAGGAACAGCAGGTGCTCTTGACCTTGAGCCATGTCTTCATTCCAAGACATTGTAGCCTAAGGTATCATAATTGAGGCACTCTCACCTATAATCCCAGCTCCTGGGAGGCTGCAACAGGAAAATCTCTGTGAATGTAAGGCCAGTTTGGGCTATATAGTGAGTTCCAGATTAGGCTGGATTATAAAATAACTAAATAAACTAGTTTCAGAAAAAACACAAGGGGCCAAAAAGCCTTAATTCATCTAGTGGCTAAGAGTCACATGCATGCCTTCAGTCCAAAGAGGATAGAAGAACCCTTCCATTGTAAAGCACTTCTGAGGTAGATGCCTATGTTGTTGCTGGTGTTGCTTGAAGCTGGAGAAAAGAGCACAGTATAAAATTTCTGGGGCTGTGGGACAGGGAAAGAAGGAAGACTGAAGTGATTACTGAGAGTTGGCAGTTTATTATTAAGACATCTGTTAGCACACAGCAACCTTGACTTGCCTTAAAACTCAAGGACTGCATTCTCCTTGGTTCATTTATATGCCGGAAACATTTTCTCAAAACGTATTAATTTTAAGCCTGCCAGTCGAGGTGCATGCCTTTACTCCCAGCTCTCAGGAGGCAGAGTCTGGTGGGTCTCTGAGTTCCAGGACAGCCATGGCTACACAGAGAGACCCTGTCTCAAAAACAGACAAACAAACAAACAAAATCAACAACAAAACCATTTATATACTTTTTGTGTGTGTATTTTGCCTGAGTGTATGTCTGTGCACCACATAAATACTTATTGCCCACAGGAGTCAAAGAAGGTACCCGATCCCCCTGGAACTTGAGACACTTGTGAGAAACCATGTGGGTGAGGAGATTGAGCCTGGGTCCTCTGCAAAAGCAACAAGTGCTCTTAACCTAATGACTGAGCCACCCACCTCTATAGCCCCATATACTCGAAACGTTTGATAATGATCAGATTTGAACCAAGTGTAGAGAGCAATTTGGAAGTGCTAAAATTATAGCAGACTATCTGTGTGTGTGTTTGTAGCTCAGAAAACTAGGACAGGAGTTATGAGAAGGGAAAGTGATCTCCAGGGAGATACGAAATGGTAATGAATTACATGTAAAAGTGAAGCAGACAGGGGGACTCAGTGGAGACAGAAAGGGAAGCAGCTGGAGGAGGGAAGAGGGCAGGAGAGGGGAGGGGACAGTTGGGAACAAAGCGTGACAATAATCATGCAAGGATGCTGTGATGAAGCCCAGAACTTTCAGCTTAGCAAAAGTCAAATGCTGTATAATATTTGGGGGGAGGAGTGGTACACCCTTCCTTCCAGTCAGATGATCCTGAGACTTGGCTATGACATGCTGTATGAGGCTTGGTCTTAGGTGGTCAAGACCGGAGTAAAGAATCTTAGTCTTAATGCTGAAGAGGAATTTGTTCCTACTCTAACTTGAAATACACTTGAAAATGACTATCATTTTGTAAGATACAAATGAGAAGAGATGAAAGGTTATGCTTGTACTATAGCATGCTCTAGAGGAAATTGGGCGGCAGAATTGCAAGGAGCTGCTAGTGGGGATCACTTGTGACTTAACTTATTTCCTGGGATGTGGGCATCTGTCCTGTGCGTCTTCGCATAAAACAACATACAAAACCACCACTTCTAAGTAAACCTCCATTGTGAGACCTGGAAGACATGGACTATGGGACATTGGCCAAGCTACTTGTTCTCTATGTGCCTCAGTTTCCTCCTTAACCAAATAATTCTATGAGGATTAAGAAAGAAAATTATTATAAAGTTGGCATAGTAAGTTCTTAAAATTGTGTGGGTGCTGTCAGTTTCCCTGGGCTAAAATTGAATCTGTTGATAAAATCAAAACACAGTCTCTTCAGCCGTATGGCTCTGTGGATAAAGTTTTTGATCACAAGCATGAGCTCAGATTCCAGCACCCCAATAAAAGGCCAGGTTGGTGTCATGGACCCAGAGTCCCCAGCCTGGAGACAAGAGGATCTTAGGGTGTGGTGGCCGTATAGTCGAGCCAGTTGGTAAGCTCCAGGACCAGTGAGAATAGACAGAATATGAGAGGAAGACACCCAGCGTTGACCTCTGACCTCCATAGCATGCACAATTGCACATGTGTGTATGCATCACACAAACGGCAAGGATAAAGGAATATCTATAAAATCACTTGGAGCTCTTTAGTCCTTAAATTTATCTAAGCCCTCCTAAAACACATGTCAGTTTCTTTATCTATGATTTTTAAAAATGTAATGTTCTACCTGCATGCATGCATACCTGTTTACTGCATGCATGTCTGGTACCCCACAGAGGCCACAGGAGGTCGATGTATCCTCTGAGACTGGAGTTACACATGGTTGTGTCTCCATGTGGTTGCTGGGACTCAAATCCAGGTCTTCTGGAAGAGCAGACAGTGCTTTTAACCGCTGAGCCATCTCTCTAGTCCTGTCTGTCCCTTCTTGATGGTCACCTGGTGATTTTCAGTTTGGATTTAGTTGTCATGACTATTTTGTACATCTTTTTTGGCCATGCATTTTCATTGCACTAGGGTAATCATGTCAAATCAGATGTGGTAAGACATTGTGGTGTATGCCTTTAATTCTAGCACTTTAATTTCAGCTTTCTAGAAACAGAGGCAGATGGCTTTCTGTGAGTTCTAGGCCAGCCAACACTACAAGTGAGACCTTGCCTCAAAACACCAACAAACTGCTGTGTGATGGTGCATGCCTTTAATTAATCTCAGTACTTGGGAGGCAGAGACAGGTAGTTCGAGGCCAGCCTGGTTTACAGTGAGTTCCAGGACAGCCAAGGCTACCCAGACAAACCCTGGCTCGAAAAACCATAAACCAACCAAACAAATAAATGGCAGGTGTGTGCTTGGTTTTAAAAGGAAAACCGAGAGATGGCCCAGCAGTTAGGAGCACTGGCGGCTCTTTCAGAGGACCATTCACTCCATCTCCCACACACTGTACTCACAGCCTTCTGTAACTCCAGTCCCAGGGGCTCAGACTTTCTCTGAATTCCATGGGCATCAGACACACACATGGTACAAACACATATATGGAGGCAAAACACTCATACACATAAATTAATAAATTTAAGAAAGGAAATTTCCAGACATTCTTCCAGTTACTGCCATTTTATGCTAAATTCAATAGCAGCCAACAGTGTGAGTTTCCACTGCTCCGCGTGCTCGCCAGCGTTGTTAATGGCATTGTAACACCACTGCAAATGGTTTTAGCCGTTCTGGGGGATGCAGTGAAATCTCCTTGGGGTCCATCTTTTGTTTTTATGTAGAGTCTTGACTAAAATGAAAAGGGAAGCCACTTGCTTTTATTCTCATCATTTTACTCCTTTGATTTGGCTCTGTAATTATAAAGCTGGTGGGTGTTTAGCTGTGAAAATGAGTAAGCAGACATTACTGCTGTGCCCACCTCGAGTTTCTCCTGCCTCGCCAATCTAATTAATTAATGATGCCGTCCAGTGAGAGAACATGAGCCATTCCTTAGCAAGCACTACCATGTCCTGTCGGAATGGAGCAGTTTTAAATTTGTCCTTTGCGTTGGCTCACAGTACTTCATCTTCATTTTGACTTTTTCTAGTAAAAGGTAAACTTGAGATTTGTGGCATATAAAAATCACATGACTGTTACTAAATTTAACTCATAATTTATGTCAAAGACATAACCGAGCAGATATATTGATATAGGATTGATAGCTTACAACTCCATGCTTCTATCTACCTAAATATTGATTTGACTTGTCTGATGAAACTAGAATTAAATTTCCCAGGAGTTCCTCAGTGGTTTGACTAGAGTCCAAAATCTTTAACCTTGTAGCTGCCTCATCATTTCTCCTATGGGCTCAGTTACTGGCAGACTGCCTCCATGTTTGCTATTAGCAGGGTTCTCATTTTCAATTTTCATTAAAAATAGCTCATTTCGAGCATTACTATGTTGCTTTTATCAGCTTAAAGGGCTACTACAAGACTCTTGTGGATCCTGAACTCAGTTCTGCTTTCGAGTTTATTGGGTTTTTTGTTTGTTTGTTTGGTTGGTTTTAGTTTTGTTTTGTTCTGTGTAGCCTCTGTGTAGCCTTGGCTGTCTTGGAACTAGCTCTATAGATAATGCTGGTCTCGAACTCACAGAGATCCACCTGCTTCTGCTTCCAAGTGCTGGGATTAAAGACTTGCACTACCAACGCCTGGCCAAAGATACTTCATCTATTTGAATCTTTTTTTTTTTTTTTTACAAGTTAGTATTTCTTACCAGGCATGGTACTGCATGCCTTTAATCCCAGTACTCAGGAAGCAGAGGCAAGCAGATCTCTGAATTTGAAGCTAGCCTGGTCTGCAGAGCAAGTTCCAGGACAGTCAGCACTATACAGAGAAACCCTGTTTTGAAAACAAAATAGTATTTCTTTTTTTTTAATATAATTTATTTTATATTTCTGCACTAGTGTTATGTCTGCATATATGTCTGTGTGAGGATATCAGATCTTGAAGTTACAGGTTTGTGAGCGGCCATGTGGGTGCTGGGAGTTGAACCCAGGTCCTTGGAAAGAACAATCACTGCTCTTAACTGCTAAGCCATCTTTCCAGCTCCTTTTATTGGTTGTTTTGTTTGTTTGGGTTTTTTGTTTGTTTGTTTGTTTTTGGGTTTTGAGACAGGGTTTCTCTGTGTAGCCCTGGCTGTCCTGGAACTCACTCTGTAGACCAGGCTGGCCTCGAACTCAGAAATCCGCCTGCCTCTGCCTCTGCCTCCCAAGTGCTGAGATTAAAGGCGTGGGCCACCGCTGCCTGGCTATTGTTTTCTTAATTAACTTGTCCACACTCCCTTCCCAGGAAGCCCAAGGTTTCTTTTTTCCTAAGTGCTGATGAGCCTGCCTCCACACAACTTCCTGTCTGTTTAGTCACCTGAGCTCTCCCGCTGTAGAGTCCACCACTGATTACTCAGGCATTGTCTTCCTTTATAGCAGATCTATTTTCACTCTTCCTGTTCTTTATAATTACGTTAAAGAGCCTATCTGAGAGACTGTCTTGGGACTGTCTATGGTGTAAAGGGTTTTTCTTGTTGTCGCTTTTTTTTTCTTCCAGAAAGTAATCATTTTGTGCTAAGAGAAGGATCTTCAGTGCTAAGTAGGTCAGTAGGAGGAGTGAGGGAATTTTCTTGCCTGTTTCTTGCCAGTGAACTTTAGCATATGTCTAAAGAATGTTAAGCTGGCCTCAGTGACAGAGCAATGGGGCAGAAATAAGTAAGCCCTTCTAGGAATGGTCAGCCCAGAGATGTGCGGTCTGAGCTGAGTTGCTTCTCCCGACCAGTTGGGTGGGAATGAGAGTGACTTGGAGTCTCTTTGCTAGGATGAGGTCATGGTAGTCATTGGCCACTGAGTGTGGGGAATTCTGTTTGTTTGAGACAGTCTCACACTGTGTCCTAAGCTGTCCTAGAGTTTGCTAGATAGCCCAGGCTAGCCTCAGATCTCTTGCAGTGTTGCCTTACTGCCTGAGCACAGGCTCCAGCCATATCTAACTAGGTGCTTTTTGGTTTGGGGATGGGTTTTTGTCTGTTTGGATTTTTTTGTTTTGTTTTTGTCTGTTTATAGGGGTGGGAATTGAACCTTAGGGTCAGACATTCAACTGAGGTTCATCCCAGTTTTTGTTTTATCCTTTGAATTATAACTCAGTAGGTCAGGCTGGCATGGAGTTCACAGTCCTGCCCCTCTTTTCAGTATATACTTTATGAGTCTCAGTTTCTGAGACAACCTTGCCACCAGTTGCCTAAGCACTTAGGGATTGTATAGTAAGGCTGGGATTTGGCTTTCTCCAGTAGTTTTAGTACGGGTTTCTATTGTTGTGATAAAACACCATTGCAAAAACAGCTTGGGGAGGAAAGCTGTATGCCATTTTAGAACTTTCAGACCATCTTCCGTCACTGAGGTCACTGAGGGCAGGAACAGAAGCAGATGCCATGGAGGAATGCAGCTCACCGGCTTGCTCAGCCTGCTTTCCTACACAACTCAGGACTCCTGCGTAGGACGTGGCAGTGCCCAGAGTGGGCTGGCCCCTCCCACATCAATCATCAACCAAGAAAATGCCCATATAGACTTGCCTATGGGCAACATGGAGATACTGTCTCAACTGAGGCTCCTTCTTAGCAGATGACCCTAGTGTGTGTCAAGATGATTAAACCAACTAAAAGACCACTTTTCTAAATCTCTTGGCTCTTTTCCAGCTTCCCAGTTTTTGTCGTAGTGACCTCTCTGAACTTATAGAATTATTCTTTAAAATTTTTAAATTAATTTATTATGTGAATTCAAGCATGCCACAGTGTATGTGTAGAAAGTCAGAGGGTGACATGTAGGCATCTGTTTCTTTCTTATAGGCATCTGTTTCTCTTTCCTGCAGGCTCTCTTACTACCAGGTGGGTTCTTCAGATCAAAGTCAGGCCATTAGTCTTAGCAGCAAATGCCCTTACCTGTTAAACCATCTCACCATCCCTAGATTTGGGTTTTGAAAAGCTTCCTTAGAGGAGGTACCAGATTTATAAACGATCTTACCACATGGAACCAGTTTGGTAAGTGTGCCCAGAAGTGTGGAAGTTTCCACTGTAGTCCTGCATTGCCTCTACTACCACAGATGTGTCTTTTAGGGCAAGGTCTTCATAGCAGTCACAACACCTTTTGTGGCCTATGACTGTGCGCCTTCAGTTCTTCATTTTCTGCCTTCCCATTAGACTGTAGACTCAGGTTAGAAACTGGATTTTTTTTTTTTTTTGTCTATGTTTGTGTCACTGTATCTACAACACTAGCATAGCATCTGTAGTAGTAGGGGGTCAATTACTATGTATTTGAGGAAGGATGGCTCAGGGTTTGAGAGTAACTGTTCTTCTCCTGGAGGATCCAGCTTCAGTTCGCAGCATACAGCTATAACTTCAGTTCAGGGCATCTGATACCGTCTTCTGGTATCCATGGGTACCTACCAACACCATAAGTATAAAATACAAATGAAATAAATCTTAGAAGAAAGGATAGACTAAGCAGAATTTGATGAGAATAAACATTTGCCAAATAAAATAACAACTTGAAATATTTGGAGCTAGGCATGGTGGTCCAGGCCTGTCTTCCCAGCATTTAGGAGGATTGTCATGAATCTGAGGCCAGTCAGGGCTGCATAGTGAGACCTTCTCTCAAGTAAATAAAAATTAAGACCAGCAAAATGGCTCAGCACGTAGAGCTGCCTGTCACTAAGCTGCCTGACAACCTCAGTTTGATCCCTGGGACTCACATGGTAGAAGAAGAAAATGATTCCCATAAGTTATCCTCTGACCTCCACACTCAACACTGGTGTGTGTGTGTGTGCGTGCACATTAAACAACAACCTGCCCCCCAATTTTTAATACAAGGTCAAAAAGTAAAAACAAAAATAAATAAATAAACTAGCAAGATAACTGAGCTTGTAAAATACTTGGTGTAGCCGGGTGGTGGTGGCACGCCTTTAGTCCCAGCACTTGGGAGGCAGAGGCAGGCGGATTTCTGAGTTCGAGGCCAGCCTGGTCTACAGAGTGAGTTCCAGGACAGCTAGGACTATACAGAGAAACCCTGTCTCGAAAAACCAAAAAAAAAACTTGGTGTGTACCCCAATAACCTGAGCTTGAGTTCCCAGTCCCACTGATGAACTAGAAGAACGGGGATAGTAACCCTGGAGCCTGCCCTTGGAGCTGTTGATCTACCGTTGGCTTTAAACCAAATGTAGTAATAGGAATAGCACTCAGAGCCGGGCGGTGGTGGCGCACGCCTTTAATCCCAGCACTTGGGAGGCAGAGGCAGGCGGATCTCTGAGTTCGAGGCCAGCCTGGTCTACAAAGTGAGTTCCAGGATAGCCAGGGCTACACAGAGAAACCCTGTCTCGGAAAACCAAAAAAAAAAAAGGAATAGCACTCAGGAGGCAGAAGCAGTGGGCTATCTGTGAGTGTAAGGCTAGCTTCGTCTACATAGCAAGTTTTGGATCTGCCAGGAATATATAGTAAGTCTCTGTCTCAAGTAAGTAAGTAAATAAGTAAATAAATAAATAACATTTCAAATTTTCATAAAGAATAATATTCACAAAAAGTAATGTTCTTTTGCTATTATTCGTTTATTTCAAATAATGCATTTCAGTTCATTGTCTGGCTTTTTATGGCTTATGTCAGAATTACCTAGTTAAAAAAAAATTATGTGTATATGTGTTTTTCTATGTGTCTGTCCACATAAATATAGGTAACCACAGAGACATCAGATCTCCTGGAGCTGAAGTTACAGGCAGTTGTTTTTGCTGTTGTTGTTGTCATTGTTATTTGAACCACCTAATTTGGGTGCTGAGATTCAAACCACTTAGAAGAGCAACAAGTGCTCTTTAATCAGTGAGCAATCTCTCCAGATCCTAATTATTATTTGTTTATTTACTTATTTACATATGTTTATTTATTGATTTTTCAAGACAGTTTCTCTGTGTAGCCCTGGCTATCCTGAAACTCACTCTGTAGACCAGGCTGGCCTCTGCCTCCCAAGTGCTAGGATTAAAGGAGTGTGTCACTGCCACCCAGCAGGGATATTTTTAAAATACCAGTTCTTTTAGCTTTGTTTTTTTTTTTTTTTTTTTTTTTTTTTTGGTTTTTCGAGACAGGGTTTCTCTGTGTAGCTCGGGCTGTCCTGGAACTCACTCTGTAGACCAGGCTGGCCTCGAACTCAGAAATCCGCCTGCCTCTGCCTCCCAAGTGCTAGGATTAAAGGCGTGCGCCACCACCGCCCGGCTCTTTTAGCTTTGTATTGTAACGTTCATCTCTAACCCCAGCCTTTGATAGATGAAGGCCAGAGGAGTGCATGAGAGTTCAAGGTCATTCTCACTGTATAGTAACTTGATGCGGGCCTAGAGTACCTGAGACCCTGTCTGTTACATATATATTTACATATACATATGCATGTATATATATGGTGTGCGTGTTCCTTAGTAACATCTCGCCTGCAGTGTCCAGCAGACAGTGGTTCTGTTTCTTTGACATGGAAATTAAGGGAAAGTGAAGTACCCCACTAGTGACCATCCCAGTACAACAGAAAATCCCGCTCTTAGTGCCCATTATTGCCCATCCATTTGTGGTTTTCTCTGAAATTGAACTCTGGGAAGCTAAAGTGTCTCTATTAGACAAACACAGCATTAGACTGGGTTTGCAGTTAGAATGTTGACTGTGGTTGTGTTCCCACCTAGCTCATTTTTTCCCTTTTTTCTCCCCATACAGATTGATAGAGCTGCATTCTCCTGATAGCAGGAACACCTTGATCTTACGCTGCAAGGATACGGCCACAGCACACTCCTGGTTCGTAGCTATCCACACCAACATAATGGCTCTCCTCCCACAGGTACTGGCTGAGCTCAATGCCATGCTTGGTGCAACCAGTACAGCAGGAGGCAGCAAGGAAGTCAAGCATATTGCCTGGCTGGCAGAGCAGGTAGGTGGGAGGCAGAACAAGGTTTACTCATCCCCACTCAGAGTTAAAATAATTCCCTTATGGCATATTTTTAGACTATTACTAACTATGCCTATCTATATAATCTCCCTCCTCTCTCCACCCCTCCGTGTGTGTGTGTGTGTGTGTGTGTGTGTGTGTGTGTATGTATGTTTGAGACAGGGTCTCACTATGTAGACCAGGCAGGCCTTGAACTCACAGAGTTCACAGAACTCCTATCTGCTTCTCCAGTGCGGGGATTAAAGGCATGTGCCACCGTGCCTGTCTACAGATACTCATACAGATTATGTATCACTCAGTTCCTGGATATCCATGTGACAATGCTTTTGTTTGTCTTTTGTTTTCCTTCTCTCACTTCCTTTCTACCATTTAACTTCTGGTTTCTAATCATTACCCCTAGCAGCAGAATCCTTCATGGTATCATTTTACTATAACTAAAAGAAGTTTCCTGTTACCATTTCTCCTTCTAAGCAACATGGGATGTTTTTCATGATTTAGGGTTAGGATCAAGGGACTGAATGATGTCTCAGTGGTCAAGAATGTTTTCTGTACAATCATGAAGACAAGATTTAGGTACCAGCACCCACATAACAAACTGAGCATTGTACATGCCTGTAACTCCTGTTCCAAGGAATTTTTACACCCTTTCCTGGTTTCCATGCACCATCTACACACACACTAAATACAATAAATAAATAAATCTTTAAATGGAAGTCTGGGTCTCTGTTAATAGACCATAGCAGCATGCTTTGATGCTGCTGTAATAGCAACAAGCAGTCTCAGACATCATGAGCGTCAATTGTAGGAAAATTTAGAGAAATAGGTTGAAGGTTGGATTTGACCCAGAGGCCATAGTTTCTTCACTCTTTCTGTAGAGTGTTTATTGGCAGTGTTCTTAGGGTCAACAGTCTCTATTTATATCCCTGCACTAAAAGAACTTAAAATATACAAAATATAGAGTTGGAGAGATATAACTCCACAGTAGGGCACTTGTCTGATATATATAAGGTCCGAGGTTTAATCCCCAGTACCAGAGGGAAAAAAATATACAAAATATTTTACAAGACATTAAACAAGATTCAGTTTAGTCCATAACTGAATAATGAAAAGAAGAAGCGCAAGTTGGTGCTGAAGATCACAGCTCTTAGATTCCAGGGGAAAGTTCACATGTAACATTGAAGTACATCCCTCATTGTCAGCCGGCAGAAGTTGAAAACCTGAGCTCAGGGTGCAGAGGTGAGTGAGTGTTCAAGTCCTGCCCTGCCATGTTTTATCTGCATCCTGGTGTACCTGTGTGCAAAGCGCTGAGGAGAGGCCGGTGCAGGTGCTGCTTTTGTTCTTCGTTCTCTAGGTCTGGGTTTCTGTCCTCAGCCCCAGCAGAGTACTAGATTTTTCTCAAGTTGAGGATAATTTGTTTTGTCTAAAAATGATGTTGGTTGTTCCCAAAAAATTCCAATTTGGTAGATCTCTGGCTAGGCCTGACAATCTTGTCTCATAGTTCCCCAGGGAATTAAGCCATGGGACCAATTTTAGATGCTGTTAATCCTTCTTCTCGCTGGGCGGTGGTGGCTCACGCCTTTAATCCCAGCACTTGGGAGGCAGAGGCAGGCGGATTTCTGAGTTCGAGGCCAGCCTGGTCTACAGAGTGAGTTCCAGGACAGCCAAGCTACACAAAGAAACCCTGTCTCGAAAAACCAAAAAAAAAAAAATCCTTCTTCTCCTCCTCCTCCTCTTCCTCTTCCTCTTTTTCCTCCTTTCTTTTCCTTGTTTTTGTTTTTTGGGATGTTTTGGTTTTGTTTGTTTGTTTGTTTTGTTTGGAATTTCAAGACAAGATTTCTCACAGTAAACAGCTCTGGCTGTTCTGGACTCACTTTGTAAACCAAGCTGGCGTTGAATGAACTCACAGAGAGCCACCTGCCTCCAAAGTGCTGGGACTAAAGGTGTGCACCACCACACCTGGCTTTTTTCTTTTCCCCTTTAAACTTCTGAACTTTTCAAGAAATGAATTTATTGTGTGGGTATGCATGTCATGGCACTCAGGGAGGTCAGAGGACAACTTGAAGACATTCTTCTCTTCTATCATGTGAGCTTCTGAGGATCAAACTCAGATCATTCCCTGACAGTAAACATTTTTTACCAGCTGAGATGTCTCACCCACCCAACTTCTGAAATTGTTGAACATTTTAAATAAACTAAAACATACTGTAGCTGCTGGGCAGTGGTGCACGCCTTTAATCCTAGCACTCAGAAGGCAGAGGCGGGTAGATCTCTGGGTTAGTTGTAGTTCAGCCTGGTCTACAGAGTGACTACCAGGACAGCCAGGACTATATAGGGCAACCCTGTCTCAAAACAAAAATAAAACATATAGTAGCCATTAGAGCATTTGTCTAGCATGTGCTGCTCTTCCAGAAGCCCTGGGTTTGATCCCCAGTGTCCGCACAGCAGCTTACAATGATCTGTAGCTCCACCTTTGGAGGATCTGATACCGTGGGCATGCAAGTGGAATATAAACATAATGTAGGCAGAACACTCATACACATAAAAGAAATGAACAGAAAAAAATTAGGTTTGTATCAATTCTTTATTTTTTTTTAAAGATGTATTTATTTTTAGCCAGGGGATGGTGGTGCACACCTTTAATCGCAGCACTCAGGAGGCAGAGGCAGGTGGATCTCTATGAGTTCCAGGTCAGCCTGATCTCCAGGATAGGCAAAGCTACATTAAAAAAAAAAAAAAAAAAAAAAAAAACCTGTCTTGAGAAACAAACAAAAATAAAAAGTTTTGGTTTGGTTTGGTTTTGGTGTTTTGAGACAGGGTTTCTCTGTGTAGCCCTGGCTGTCCTGGAACTCACTCTGTAGACCAGGCTGGCCTCGAACTCAGAAATCCGCCTGCCTCTGCCTCCCAAGTGTTGGGATTAAAGGCGTGCGCCACCACTGCCTGGCAAAAAAAAAGTTTTTTATTTATATCTTATGTGCATTGGTGTTTTGCCTCATATATGTCTGTGTGTGGGGGTGCCATGGTCCTCTGGAACTAGAGTTACAAGACAGTTGTAAACTGCCATATAGGTGCTGGGAATTGAACTCAGGTCCTATGAAAGAACAGCCAGTGCTTTTAACCACTGAGCCATCTCTTCAGCCCCTTATATCGGTTCTTATATTTGGATCATGAGAGTTTATAGAGTAAGGGGATTATTTTATTTTATTTACTTGTCTATAGGATAATCCCCAGAAATGACAGGTCATGGGGAATGTTAGTTACCCACCTCTAGACCTCAAATTGTTGCCACGATTTACTGACTTAAAATAATAAACATTGACTTTATATAGTTTCTAGGGTTCAAGAATCTGATAAGGGGGCTGGAGAGATGGCTCAGAACCAAATGGTTTAGGCTTTTTCAGACTTGAGGTGTGTGTTTAAAATATTCTGCCACAACTAAATTACCTGCAGAAGTCCTTTCTTTTAAAAAATGTGTTTGGATGTTTTTGCCTACATGCATGTCTTTGTACCTCATGAATACTAGTGCCAACAAAGGCCACAAGGAGGGAATTTTTAGTCCTGTGGAACTGGAGTTCCAAGACAGTTGTGAGGTCCTCTGGAAGAGTGGCCCGTGCTCTTAACCACTGAGCCATCTCTCCAGTCCCCTTCAAAAGTCTTAAAGAAAATTTAAAAAGTGACAGCTTTCAAGAGACAAATGATTCACCAACTTGAATTCTCCTCAGCTTGAATTGGAGGCAGTCAGGGAACCTGGAGGACTCCGGGGGAGGGTTTTGATGATGACAGGGCTTTTCTTGAACAGTCTTTTTCATTTTGGCCCTGGATCTTTGACATGTGAATAAGTAGAAGGTGACTGTTTTCCTAGATTTTAAAACTTTTCCTAGACAACTGAACTTTATGCAGATAAACACGTGTATATTTGAAGCCAAAATCTATACTTTGTAAATACAGTGGAGAACTCTTGCATTTGTGTTTTCCAAAATAGAATGCAGCACCAGGGACATAGTTCAACAGTATAGCCATGCCTAGAATGAGGGGCCATGTTCAAATCAGAGCATCAGAAAGACAGACTACACCATGGCCAACATTTACTATTGTACGCGTGTTTGATGTGTGTGCATGTGAGCCCAGCAAAGGTGTGGAGAGATCAAAGGAAAACTTTTGGAGTCAGTTTTTTTCTATCTAACATGGGCTCCGAGGGTCAAAATGAGGTTGTACGGTGTATATAGCCAGCACTGTTGAAGTGATGAACCGTCTCATTGATCAGTGGTCAACATTTAAAAGAAATAGGCTATAATTTTCTGTAATATATAGAGTGTGTTATTTTGGAATGTATCCTAAGATATTTAAAATACTAATTAATACACATCTTGTGTGTTAGATAGCAAAGTACAATGTGGTTTTTTTAACTGTAGGTTGGATCTTTTGTTTTGGTTTCTTGAGGCAAAGTCTCACTATATAACTTACGCTGGATGAATTCCTAGAGCTCTAGCTGACTCTGCCTCCTGAATGGTGAGATTACAGGTACACACCACACCACACCCGGCTTCCTAACTAGATTTTAAGCAAAACATTGCTATATATAGATTCTGCAAAACAAATTTCCATCCTGTTCTTAAAAGATATTATACATTAGACATGTGGAAACTTTTATCATTTTGAACATAACAGTGTATATTAATTAGAATTGGTGATGCTTAATTGTTATGGAATAGAGTAAAATTGCCATTTTGCTAGATAATGCGTCTGACTTGTTAGGGGTGAGCTTTTCAAATACCATTTCATACCTCCCGACCTGTGGAAGTAACCGCATGAGAGTGATCCTGGAGCTCAAGTCTGCTAGGGAGGGAAGCAAAGGCCCCAGTGTTAGGCCAGTGCCCAGGTCACTTCTGCAGAAAACTTATCATTGTTATAGTTAGCTCTGATTCTGGATCTCACCACTGAAACAGGCAAAACTAGATGGTGGAAGACAGCAATGGAGGCCTGTTCTCATGGCTGTGACTGAGAAGGACTTGCTACTTTATGACTGTATGCCATGGACAAGAGATGCCTGGGCATCACCGTGTCATAGCTACCCTCTTGTTGCCACAAGGTAAGACAAAAGCAAAAAAATACTCTTAAGTCTGTGAAGAGTCAAAGTGAATGTTGTTGCCTTTAATGCCTATATTAGTACTGAAGAAGCTAATATAGACAGAATGGGTTTTCCCAACTTACTGAATAAATTGTTTCAGTCACTTGTGGGGTGTGTGTGTGTGTGTGTGTGTGTGCGCGCGCACACACTTTTAAAATTATTGAAGGCTTGCTTAGTCATGGAGATAATAAGGGGTTTGGGGCTTGGAGGTGGTTTTGTTTTGTTTTTTTATTATTGACTGTGACTAAAAACCACTGAAATTGCAGCAGCCTTTTGAGTAAGTGATGAAATTATTTAAACCAGAATGTGGTACAGTGGATAAACCACTCAAGTAGGCCAAAATGTCTTTACAGTGAAAGAGTGCATAGAAATGAACATGGCTTTGTCCTGAAGCCACAGAATGTTCCTCTCGTCCTAGATGTAGGGAGTGGGAGGAGAACAATTGGAAGTGTACGTTTAGGATGCCCTAAGAGATAGAAGCCATAACTAGAAGCATATCCATTTTTAGGTTTACTTGGTTGTTAGAGAGTCAGCTGTTGGTGTAACTAGAAGCCCCATGAGGCGTGCATTCAGACATCACTTAGAAGTTTCTCTCAATACAGCAAATCAGAGTCTACAAGAAATCTGTGTTCTCGCCGGGCAGTGGTGGCGCACGCCTTTAATCCTAGCACTTGGGAGGCAGAGGCAGGCAGATTTATGAGTTCGAGGCCAGCCTGGTCTACAGAGTGAGTTCCAGGACAGCCAGGGCTACACAGAGAAACCCTGTCTCGAAAAAAACAAAAAAATAAACAAACAAACAAACAAACAAATAAAATCTTGTTCTCGAGCAGAAGCTACCTACCATTTGCCCTTGACAGAAAGAACAAGTAGTTTCATTAACGGGGCTACTCAGAGAAAGTACCTAGTACTGAGAGAGGGAAGGGATGAAACTATCTCCTGTGCCCCATAGAGAGGACTGCATGTTTCCTGTTTTGAACAAAAAAAATTATTTTGTGACAGGCTTTCATTGTGTAGCCCTAGCTAGCCTAAAACTCAGTATGTGGCCTAGCTAACCATGAACGCATAGAAATCAACCTGCCTATGCCTTCCAAGTGCTGGGACTAAAGATGTATTCTCCATGTGAGGCATGGTATCATTCTTTCCATGAAAATAGAGTTTAAATTTTTCAGTAGCTTTTCTGGAGTTTCTCTCATTCAGAGCTGGAGCTACTCAGCCACCAAATAGAGCTACAGCACCTCCTGGCCTTCAGAGCTAAGACGGTGTGTTCCCCTTTACTCCCTACCTGGGGGGAAGAAGCATCTTACAGAAGACAAAGTTTAAGCATTGGTTTCCATGCCCTTACTGAAGTAAAGCTATCTTGACATCATCTTAGAACGTCCCACTGTGCTTGATTACAGTGCTCCTCACAAAGCCTGAGCCGGCGGTGGTGGCACACACCTTTAACCTCAGCACCCAGGAGGCAAGGCAGGCGGATCTCTGAGTACAAGGCCAGCCTGGTCCAGGACAGCCAGGGCTACACAGAGAAATCTGTCACAAAAATAAAAAACAAACAAAATCCCCAAAGCTGAGCTACTCGCTGCTTCAGGAGCACTGAGTGCAGAACAGGCATCCTACAGAATGAGGATATGGCTTCACAGTTACAATTAGACCATAAGGTGTATCTCAGCGATGTAGAACACTCTAGATGAGCCTGTGTTCTGTTGTCTAAGTAGAGTCATCTCATAAACTGCAGGTTCTGTCCTTTGCATGCCGCTCATCGAAGGCCTTTAGTAGTAAAGTAAATGGGGCAGTTGTGTACTCAGGAGGAGGTCTGCCCAGAACCTTCTTGGTATGACGCCAAAACACACAGAAAACCAAGCATAGCAGCACATACCTGCAATCCTGGCACTTGAAAAGTAGAGACAGGAAAACCAAGATTTGGCTGGGCTATATGAGAGCCTATGAGAATGAAGGAAGGAAAGAAAAGAAAAGCCACGTGAGAAAAAAAAAAAAGAGTAAGGCATGGTGTTTCTGCTTGAAAAGCACCATCAAGAAAATGAAGCTAGAAGGGCTGGCAGCCAGCTCAGTTGGAGAGGTTATTCTTATAGAAGCATAGAGACCTGAATTCAGATATTCACAACCCTGAAAAAGCCAGGTAGCTGTAATCCCAGTCCTGGGGAGGCAGAGGCAGGCAGTCCCTGGAGCTCACTACCTGCCAGCCTAGTGGAGTCGGTGACTCCAGGTTCAGGAAAGACTCAAAAAATAATGTGCAGAATGATTGAGGAAGACACAAAAATGACCTAGCCACCACGTGCATGAGTGCATACAAGCACAAACACGTACACACGTGTTCTTTAAAGTGAATAGACAGGGAAAAATAGCAGAAACATATAAGAAAGATCATGATTATCTGCAAAACTAAGGCAATCCTGATAAATTAGAATTGACTATGCTTCAAACTTCAAGATCAAGTAACATTAGAGTGGTGAAAATTACCAGGAGCTACAATTTATGTTGGATTACCTATTTAGATTCTTAGGAATCAAACTTTCTCTCCCTCTCTCTCTCCCTCCTTTTCTCCCTCTGTCTCCACCCATCCATCCCCCTCCCCCCCCCCATCTCCTGTCTGTCCTCTCTGTGTATTTTCTCTCAGTACATGAAAGTTTTGGCCAATGAGGAATTAAGTAATGCCTGGACGTGTTGAAAGGAATTTTTATTTTAGATCTTTACTAAGATCAAAGCCAGGTGCACAACATGGGTAGAAAGACATGGATATCCCAGGTGCTAAGTGTGGATTTTGTGGTCTTTTGTATAAGCTGTCTTTGACTAGGAGAGACATGGCTACTGTACCATGTGGTATTGAGCTTGTGAGACTAATATGGCCAAAACTGCTAAAGCTCATCTTTGCATGAGCTCATCTGGCCTCCCCACAAAAGTGGGGGTGGGGGACATTTGGCCGTGTGTCCTAACCAATGGCTGCTCCCCAACTCCAGCAGCTGGTTTGAATTAGATCCCTCTGCCAAATATTTCAAAATCAAATCTAGAAGGAAAATATCTCCCTAGACTTGATATTTTGTAATGTCTGACGTGGGATTAGCAATCAAACTGAACGTGGTACTTTCCTCTTACTTGGATCGTGTGTAGAGTAATTTTAAGACTTAACTCTTTCTGAGCTAGTTCATACTCACCTGGTAGGTAAGTTTCACAGGAAGCAGTTTAGTAACTCCATAGGCAAGTCTATAAGTTCAGATGTATCTCCCAGTAATACTAAAATGTTACTTGTGATTTTCACTGTGCTGACAGTTGCCCTGAGGGTAAGTTAAAATGTTGATAATGTTTCAGGGCAGTTGGTAACATGCACAGAACACACCTATGTGGGTAATCATCATGTTTCTCCAAATGGACTTTGGGTGTTGGGAGCCAGTTTAACTTTAAATTTCTTTTACTGAAGTAGTAAGAACTCAGTTTGGGGGCCGAGGGAGTGCTCAGTTGATGAGAACGCTTGTCTTGAACACACATGAGCTCTGATCCCAGCATCCAGATAGAAAGGCATCCCACACATGTGCCTGTAGTCCCAGTGCTATAGAAGAACGATACAGGAGGATTGCTAGGACTTTCTGGCCATAACCTAACTCCAGGTTTAGTAGGAGACCCATCTCAAGGGAATAAGGTCATAGAGCATGGTATCATAGAAGAGAACAAATGGCGCCCCTCCACATAAGTACAGGTACACACATAGGCCACATTCACAGCACAAATTATCAGCTTTATTTATTCGTCTTAATAGTCTACATGATGCATAGTAATTACTAAACTGAGATACTTATACTTCATTCTGAAGTGTGATCTGATGAATCACGCTGCAAGGAAAAGGACGCGTGCTGTTGTGTCCTCCCTCAGCTGAGCGCCAGCTGTTCCTACAAACTTCAGTTTCCCCTTGGAAGAGGGGCTGATTAATAGGCCACCGTGCACAGGTCCATGTCTAAAATGGCCAAGTTGATCTGTCACCTAAGGAAAATACTGGTGCTACTTGTTGCCTGTGATAAAATTCTGCTTTTCAAGGAAAATTATAAATCCGGATAAGGTTTCAGTGCTACATATAAGGAAAACATGCATGTTTTGGATTTGTTTGTGACATTCATGTCATTTGACATAAAATCCTCAAAAGTTCTCCATGTGGTAGTTGATCATAGGACTTTCTCTTCTAGTCCACCGAATGGAATATGCCATTGTTGGTTTTGTGTGTGGTGTTTTGGTTTGTTTTAGGCTGGCCTAAAATTTAGTATTTTTTTTTTTCTGTAAATGAATGTTTTGCCTTCATGTATGTCTGTGTATCATGAGTGTGTCTGGTGCCTGTGGAGAACAAGAGAGGATACCAGAGATGACTTTGAACTGCATCAAACCCTGGTCCTCTGGAAGAGTAGCAAGTGCTCTTAACCTGAGTCATCTCTCTGACCCTGGCAGAATTTTCTGCATCTTTTTTTTCTGTTGGTAGGTATTTTCTTTATGAAGACAGTAAGTAGTATCCTGCTTCCTGTGGCACCAGGGATTATTCTATGGGATTAAAGGATATCAAAATATCATAATTTGGCTTTGAAATGCATTCATCCAAAAACTGCTTGAAGGTAATGATCACTTTAGCTTTTTGTTCTATTTGTGATCCTAGGTTGGTTCATTCAGGTTCTGGATGTCGGTCACCCTCCCTTGGATCTGACCTTACCTTTGCTACCAGGACGGCTCTCGGCAGGGTATTGAGATGCATCTCTTCAGGGTGGAAACGCATCGGGATCTGTCGACATGGACCAGGACACTTGTTCAGGGCTGCCACGCTGCTGCTGAGCTGATCAAGGAGTCTCCCTAGGTAGAGAGGCTTTGGTTTGTTTCTTTCTCTCTTTGCTCTCCTCCTCCCTCCCTTCTCTCCCTTCCTGTTTGTGACAGAGTCTCACACAGCCCAGCCTGGCCTGGCACTCTTGATTGATCCCCTGCCTCCACCTCCCAGTGCTGCACTATCACAGGTGTGCACTATCATTCCTGGCCCTTGGGTTTCTGACAGAAATTATTAGTTTTTTCAAGCCTTATCTTTATCAATGTGTGCACATGTCTTTGTGTGTAAATGTCATGAGTATGCAGGTGCCCCTGGAGACCAGAGAAGGGCAGCCAAAGAAACAGAATTTGCTTTCGTGGGTGCTGAGAATCAAACGGAATCCTTTAGAAAGCGGAGGATGAACCTTTTTTTAATTTAATTTTATTTTTTATTTATTTATTATATGTAAGTACACTGTAGCTGTCTTCAGACATCCCATGAGAGGGTATCAGATCTCATTACGGATGGTTGTGAGCCACCATGTGATTGCTGGGATTTGAACTCATGATCTCCAGAAGAGCAGTCATTGCTCTTACCACTGACCCATCTCACCAGCCAAAAACTATTGTTTTTGTATGGCAAATTATAAGCTGTTAAAACATAGTAGCTGAGCCGGGCGGTGGTGGCACACGCTTTTAATCCCAGCACTTGGGAGGCAGAGGCAGACGGATTTCTGAGCTCGAGGCCAGCCTGGTCTACAGAGTGAGTTCCAGGACAGCCAGGGCTATACAGAGAAACCCTGTCTCGAAAAAAAAAAAAACAAAAAAAAATAGTAGCTGTAGTGGTGGTGGAGGAAAGAAATCTGGTGTCTCTCAGCACCAGAGCTTTCCCATGCCTGTCACATAGTGTTAACCACCACACTACCACTTTTCACTGTGCATCATTTAAATCTACATTTAATAGTATAAGCACCCAGGATAAGACTTAGATGCATTGACTATAGTTAAGAAGATTTGGCGTCTAAGGGCATTTAGACGCCTGTAAATGCAAGCATCTGGCACTTTGTAGCTATGGTAGATACAGTGTTTGGAATGAGTTTCTCTTTAAAAGTTTGAAAATGTCTGTCCAACACTCTCGTTTCCACCATGGACACTCCCTCTAGTGGCTAGTCCCTGCTGGTTGTTTTGATCCACTGTAGACTGCCCCCTGGTGGCTAGACATTATGAACTTGGCGTTTCACATACGCTCTGTAAACATACAGGTATTCCAGTTTGCCTTTCAGTTTCAAGGAACAAGGGTCAGAGTGGCTGGGACTTGAATTGCAGGCCTTATATGCAGCCAGTGCCTTCAGCCCCTCCTTCCCTCTCCAGATGATTCATACTGCTGAGCGGATTAAATGCCTGAAGGACAGACAGTATCAATCCCCATCATTCATTAAATCAGCAAATATTTGCTGAGCACTCTGCTGTTTACCAAGAGCTGGGCTTTATAATGATGGAGATGAAAGTGAATAAGACCTATTTCCTGTCCTTGGCCAAAGAGTTGTGAGAAGAGTATAGAACAGCATCCTGTTGTTCTCTGTAATTAGTTTGTTGGTGACTAATAGGGTGTTTTTTTCTTACACCATTGACCAGGGATGCTACCCCAGCCTTTCATATTTGGGTATTTTTATAAATTTCTGCTTACCAATGAGCATAAATTCCTGATGTTTTCCTCCAGTAATGTAGTAATCACCTTAGGTGTCTATTCTATTTGTGGTCCTAAGTTGTTTCATTCAGGTTCTAGGACCTACTTCCATCAAAGTTGTCCTATAATGCTCAAAAGAGTCAGTCAGCCTCTCTCTCTCCTCCTCCTCCCTCTCCTCTGTCCTTCCTTTTTCTCCTTCATGCTCTGTCTCTGTCTCCTATCGGGTCAGGTCAAAGGACTCTTCAGAAACACTGAAATTCCCTAGAACTACAAGTTAACTAAATAACTGATCCCAGAGTAGTAGAAGCAGGATTTGTAGGAGGTCTCCGTCCTCCTAATAATACCAGTTTTTGATTTTAAGAAATGCAGAGTGAGCCGGGCGGTGGTGGCGCACGCCTTTAATCCCAGCACTTGGGAGGCAGAGGCAGGCGGATTTCTGAGTTCGAGGCCAGCCTGGTCTAAAGACTGAGTTCCAGGACAGCCAGGGCTACACAGAGAAACCCTGTCTCGAAAAAACAAAAAAAAAAAAAAGAAATGCAGAGTGGAGATGGGCAGCAGAGCTCAGTAGTGCTGTGGAGAGGCTTGGGATTCGGTCTTCAGCACTACAAGAAGAATAAATAAACAGGCATGGCTGGGAAGATAAAGTGCTTGCCACACAACATGAAGACTCAGAACCCATGTAGAAATCTAGCTGCGCTGGCTCGTATGTGTACTACCAGTGCCAGGCAGGTCAAGACAAGGATCCCTAGGATTCACTGGCCAGCCACTCTAGCCAAATTGGTGAGCCCAGACCAACAAGCAACCTTGTCTCCAAAAATAATGTGGATAGCACCTGGGGAGGAATACTTCCTAAGGTCTTTGCTCTGGTCTCTACACACATGTACCTGTGCATGCACCCACACAGGCACACAAACATACAAAATAGGTAATATGTAACATGATTGATATTAATTTCAGTGTAACACTGATTGACTTCTGGCTTTAGTATGTTACTTTAGTGTGTCTTTCTATTCAGTAATGTCCTGTGATGTGAAAAAGCCAATGTCCTTTCCACTTATGAGTGTAAGACATAGTAACGAGAGCAGTGGAATGAAAACCATATTTGTGGGGATGGTGAGTGTCATTGAAGCAAAAGAAAGAGGTGTCAGAGCAGAATGGGGGAACTATCAGCTGGTGTGCATTAGACTGACATTAACAGTGCTTTGTGAGATCCACCAAAACTAAATTAAGTGTTTTTAATTTTTTAGCTAAAATAATTGATTTCATTGTGTATGTATACCACATGGATGCAGTGCCCTTGGAGGCCAGAAGAGGGCTTGGATCACCTGGAACTGGGGTCACAGATGGTTGTGAGCTGTCCTGTGGGCCCTGGGATGGAAACAAGAACAGCCAGTGCTCTTAACTGAGCCATCTCCCCGCCAGTTACCATGACATTTTCATGCACATACATCCATGTTCATCCGCCACCACCCTCTCGTCCCAAGGCTTTTCCTCTTCTCTCCTCAAACAGTCCCTGCCTTAGTTAGCATTACTATTGCTGTGCTGAGACATCATGACCAAAGCAACTCGGGGAAGAAGGAGTTATTTCACTCACAGTTCCATAGAGCAGTTTATCACTGACACCAGTGAAGGCAGGAACCTGGAAGCAGGAGCTGATGCAGAAGCCATGGAAGATGATGCTAATGGGCTGGCTCCCCGTGGCCCGCTCAGCCTGCTTTCTTACAGAGTCCAGGACCACCAGCCTAGGAGTGGCACCACTCACAATGAGCTGGACCCTCCCCCATCAATCCCTAATTAAGAATGCCTTACATGCTTGTCTAGGCCTGATCTTACACATTTTCTCAATTGAGGCTCCAATTTGTGTCACGTTGACATAAAACTAGCCATTATAGTCCCTCTTCTGGGTTTATTTTTTTTTTTAATTTATTATTTGTGTTGGCTGTGTGTATGTACAGGTCTGTGGATGTCATAGGTCAACCATGGTTGTTCTTCAGGAGCCACCCACCTTGATTTATTTTTAACTTTTGTTACGTTCGTGTCCTGTGTATGACATGTATGGGGGCCACATGCAGGAGCTAGTTCTCTCCTTCCTTGTGGGTCCCAAGGGCTCCAGTCCTCAGGCTTGGCAGCAAATTTTTTTACATGCTGAGACATCTTGGTGGCTACCTTTGCTTTGGAGATACGACCTGTCACTGCATTGTGGGGGCTCGTCGATTAGGCTCTGCTGGCTGGCCATCAAGCCCTGAGAATCTGCTCCTTCACTTCCCCAGCACTGAGATTACAGATGTGCAGCACCACACCTGGCTTTTTGGGGGTGGAAAGGGAATTGGGTTTTGTGTTGTTTTTTGGTTTGGTTTAATTTTTTTTTTTTTTTTTTCAAGATAGCGTTTCTCTGTGCAGACAAGGATGGTCTTGAACTCAGAGATCCACCTGCCTCTGCCTCAGAAGTGCTGGGATTAAAGGTGTGTGCCACCTAACCTAGCCCACACCTGGCGGTTTATATGGAGCTGGGGTGTAATTCAGGTTCTCATGCTTTTTACCAACTGAGCCATCTCCCTGGCCCTACAATATCATTTTCGTTTTTTAAAATTAGACTAAAATTGTTTCCTTTTGTTTTCTGAGAGTGATGGTAATCAACTCCTGATTCCTCTGCCTCTGCCTCCCGAGCACTGGGATTACAGGCCTGTTCCATCACACCCTCTGAAACCAAACACTAGGAATACATGAGGAGAGCCAGGAGAGATGACTCAGCGGTTAAGGGCACTGACTACTCAATCCCCAGCAACCACGTGGTGGCTCCCAACCATCTGTAATGGGATCTGATGCCCTCTTCTGGTGTGTCTGAAGACAGCTGCAGAGTACTCATATACATAAAAATAAAGAAATCTTAAAAAAGAAAAGAAATACATGAAGGCATGAATCCCGAGCCAAAGCAAGGAAGGGCTTCTTTTCCAGCACTGCCAAGCTCCGGAGGCTGTCTGCTCTTAACGTTAGCCTTCCATGAAGTTTTTAGGAGGTTAGTGGTAGCTGAAGGTGGAGTTCTCAAAGAATGAATATTTGTCAATTATGCATGAGGACCTGGGTTCAATCCTCAGCACCACATAGGCTAGATATGATGGTATATGACTGTAATTCCAGCAGGTTCTAGTTTCCTTTCTGTTGCTGTGATTAAAAACCCTGACCACAAGCAACTTTGGGAAGAAGGGATTTACTTGGCTTATACTTCCAGGTCACAATCCAATCACAGAGAGAGGTCAGCACGGAGCCCAAGGTGAGAACTACGGAACGCTGTAGGCTTGCTGGCTTGCTGCTTGCTCCCAGGTTCAGGCTCAGCTAGCTTTCTTGTACAGCCTGGACCCTCCGACACCAGTTATCAGTCATGTTCCTCACAGACATGGTCACAGACCAATCTGCTCTAAGTAATCCCTTAATCAAGACTCCCTCAGATGACTCTAGACTATGTCAGATTGTCAGCTGAAACTAACTAGGACACAGCATTTGAGAGGTGGACATGGGACACCTGCAGTTCAAGGTCATTCTTAGCTACACAGGCCAGCATGAGCTACACTGAGACTAAAATAAAACAAGGGCTAGAGAGATGGCTCAGTGGCTGCCCTTCTAAAAGAGATAAGTTCAATTCCTAGTATCCACATGGAGGCTCACAGCTATCTAATTCCAGACCCAGAGGATCCAGTGTGGTCTTCCAGGCACTGGGCCTGCATGTGATACACAGATAATTGCAGACAAATCACTCATCCACTTAAAGTAAAAATAAGTAAAGCAAAAAGTATAAAATAAAATAGAGCTAGATGACTCAGTGTGTGTGAGAACTGCTGACTACCTGAATTCCATCCCATTATCCACTCTGCAGAGGGAACCAACTCTCCAACTTGGCCTGTGACTTGCACGTGCCCACTGTAGCTTGCATGTGTGTTTTTGCAAGGCACACATACCACAAAATAGATAAACACTCAGTGTCTAGACATAAACATACTCAGCATGGGCTTCCCTGCTCCTTTTCAAGGTTGAGGTAAGCATAAACAAGACTCTGTTTTTCTTTTTTCCCTTTTTTTTTTTTTAAGGTTTTCGAGACAGGGTTTCTCTGTGTAGCCCTGGCTGTCCAGGAACTCACTGTGTAGACCAGGCTGGCCTCGAACTCAGAAATCCACCTGCCTCTGCCTCCCAAGTGCTGGGACTAAAGGCGTGCGCCACCACCGCCCAGGAAGACTGTTTTTTGAAAGTACTTCTTCTCATGTATGTTTGCTTTGCCTCCTTCTCTCCTGAGGCAACACAGTTCAAAGAGAACACGTGGGAAATCTTGGGACCTGGAAATGTAGCTCAGTGCTTTCCTACTATGTGAGGAGAATCTCACACAAGCCTGGTGTGGGGTTGATGGCTTCCCTTTTCCTGGCTGTGACTCACCTGCCTGCATGAAACCTTCCAGAGCCAAGACTATAAGAACTTGGGCCGTCTTGAACTAGATTAGAGCTGACCCTTTAGACCCCAGTCCTCTCACTACACTCTAGCTTCAGAGATGTTAGTAGGATCATACTGTGGGTGCCTCAGTTAGGGTATGGCTATTTCCCTCCCCGCAGTCATTCGGTTACAAATAGTGCTGATGTCACCCATGTTTGCTCCTTGGCCACTGGGTTCCTTTTCTGAGGATAACTAATGGTCTGTTGTCCAACACTCACTTCACATGATTCAGAGAAGGACACCACCACTTTTATCTGTTTTTCTCCTTCCTGGTTTGTTAAACATACAGCTGCATTAACTTATAGGATTTTTTTGCATATCCAGTGAGAGAGTATGTTGGCTACATGTGATGACCCTCTTCAAGAGCCATTCTTGCCGGGCAGTAGTGCGCACGCCTTTAATCCCAGCACTAGGAGGCAGAGGCAGGCAGATTTCTGAGTTCGAGGCCAGCCTGGTCTACAGAGTGAGTTCCAGACAGCCAGGACTACACAGAGAAACCCTGTCTCAAAAAAAAAAAAAAAAAAAAAAAAAGAGCCATTCTTGTTAAAATGGAGAAGCAAAATTCAGCTCTGATCTTTATGTATCGCTCAGGAGCCCAAGCTAGCCTTAGATTGTTGATTCTCTAACCTCAGCCACTTAGCTAAGTGCCGAGATTACAGGCATATGTGCCCACACCCAGTGGTCAGAATTTGTTTTGATTTAGATATATCTTTGTTTGGCTGAGCTTTTAATTTTTTTTATTACATTAGTTGAGAGTATCAGAGGTCAGAGGACAATTTGTGAGTCTGTCCCCTCCCTTCCATCGTGTGGGTCCAGGGATAGAATAGGCTTGGTAGTAAGCACCAACTCAGATGACCTACTGAGTCATCTTGCAGCCCAGTTTTGTTGGGGAAGGAGGTGCTGACAGTGTTTGTTTTGTTGTATTTTCTGTGGTACTAGGGATTAAACCTAAGGCCTCGTTCCTGCTAGGTGAGCATGCTACACTGGGTAATGTCCCAGCCCCAGTCGTATTGTTTGAACAGCAGCCACCTCATGACTTACTGAGCATAAACTTCTCATAGACATTATCTCCTTCCCAGATCCCAACAAAGCGTGTTACAGCTTTGAAGGGATCTCCGCCCTTGCTCCTTCCTCGTGCCCAGCTCTTGTAGTCCAGGCTCGCCTCTGCCTCCCAAGCACTGGGATTAAAGGCATGCACTACCCCATCCCAGATAGTTTATCTTTTCTTTGGGGTTTATCTGAATTCCCATCCTAGAAATCTTTTTCTGACTTCAGCCTTAGCTCAATTTTGAGTGTGTGTCATTGTGTTTTATATATTCTATTTCTTACAGTTGGAGATGTATAAAGTCTTTGAGATTAGAGAATGCCCCTTTGCCTCCACCTCACTGCATACAGTTGATATCCAGTTGAATGGAAACAGATGTCAAGGAGAGTTAGGCTGTATCCTACCTCACCTCAGTCAAGATGCTGACCTGGGCCAAAGTAATCTTAGGGGGTGGAGCCTGGGGCTCAGTTGTTCAGAACAGAACATGTACCTACTCTTGCAAAGGACCCAAGTTTGATTCCCAGTACTCACGTCAGGTAACTCACGGTCAACTGTAACTCCAGCTCCAGCAGCAGCACCTGAGTCTTCTTGCACACTGCACTCACATGCACATACTCCATACAGATACCAGGGGTGGTGCCACATGCATTTAAGTCCTGAGTTCCAGAGGCAGAGACAGGTGGATCTCTGAGTGCAGGTCAGCCTGCTCTCCATATCCAGTTCCAGGCCACCCAAGGCTACACAGGAAGATCTTGTGTCACAAAGGAAACTCGGCCTGGCTTTGTAGTCCATGTTTATAAGCCCACCACTTGGAATAGATAAGCAGGAAGATGAGGAGGAGTACATAATTACATACCAACGTGGGGTACATTGGACACTGTCTCTAAATAAAAATAATAACAGGTCTGTGTAAAATATGAATCCACTGTTTGATGAATGTCCATGTCGTCCTTGCACGGGAGCACACTAATCTTCCCTGACTCATCCCAACTTTAGTAGTTGTGCTGTCAAAGTGCAGAATAATAAATCTTTTTAAAATTTTATTTTAAGAAATTTTCAGCAGCTTAGGCCTCATATATTCTCAAGAAAAGCTTGTTTTTCTTGCTTGAAACCAGAAAAATTCTTTTCTACTTCATAACTCAAATAGGATCTTCATTATATATGAGTTTTTCTTGTCTTTGACAGGCTGCACCTTAAGTGGCCAAGAGGTCAGATTGACTGTCCACTACGAGCATGGGTTCACTATCACCAGGGACAACGGAGGCACCGGCAGCATACTGTATCGCTACCCCTTTGAACGGCTGAAGATGTCTGCTGATGATGGAATCAGAAATCTCTATTTGGATTTTGGTGGCCCTGAGGGAGAACTGGTGAGGATGGGTCTGAAGCCGCCGCAAGCACGGTGACGTGGATGTGTCTGCACTAGTGTCATGTCTCTCACTGGCTTCTGCTTTGCTTCTTGCTTATGTTCCTTTGTTATGCTGAGTAATGAATTGAAGGCTGGGCACGTGCTTTACCTCTGAGCTGCATCCATCCCAGCCCTTCACTGCTTTTTACTTCCATGTAGAAAGCTATGGCCTGACATTTGACATTCCATTAGTTTTTAAGTTTTGTCTGAGAACTGGGAGATAGTAAAGTGTTTGTTCTACATGTATAAAGACATAAATTCAATCCCCCCAGAAAAATCTACATTAAAAAAGCTGGATGTGGGCCGGGTGGTGGTGGCGCACGCCTTTAATCCCAGCACTTGGGAGGCAGAAGCAGGCGGATTTCTGAGTTCAAGGCCAGCCTGGTCTACAGAGTGAGTTCCAGGACAGCCAGGGCTACACAGAGAAACCCTGTCTCAAAAAAACAAAACAAAACAAAACAAAAGCTGGATGTGTAGTACACATTTGTAACCCCAGCATTGGGGAGGCCAGAATATAGATCCCTGGGCCTTGTTGACCATCCAGCCTGGCTTTTGTGGCAAGTTCCAGGCCAGTGAGAGACACTGTCTAAAAAAGAACTTGGAGAGAGCCATAACAAGGGCTCAGCAGGTAAAGACCTTCACCACCACACCGCATGATCTCTGATGGATTCTCCAGGAGAGAGAACCAACTTCATAAGCTGTCCTTTTACTAGACTGCTTGCCTGGCATGCACAAGCCCTGTGTTTGACCCCCTGTACCATGTAAACCTGGGCATGTTGGCGCATCCTCATAATCTCAGCACTTGAAGATCCAGGTGGGCGGATCAGGAATTTAAGATTATCCACAGGGATGAATAAGTTCTAGGTTTGCCTGGGCTATATGAAATTGCCTCTTTTTTTAAATAAATTAAATTAAATTAAAAAACAAAACAAAAGTGAGATATCACATCTAAATGTATTTAATACCATTGTTTATAAAGTGTGTGTAGGGCTGGAGAGATGGCTTAGCAGTTAAGAGCACTGGCTGCTCTTCCAGAGGACATGGATTCAGTTCAGCACAGACATGGCAGATCACAACTGCCTGTAACTCAGGTTGCTGTGGATGTGACTCCCTCACACAGACACATATATAGGACAAACACCAAATGTACATGAAAGAAAGGAAAGGAGAGAGAGTATTACAGTCACGACTCATGTCTCTTCTCCACAGACTATGGACCTGCATTCTTGTCCAAAGCCGATTGTATTTGTATTGCACACGTTCTTATCTGCCAAAGTCACTCGCATGGGACTGCTTGTGTGAGCAGCAAGAACAAAGAAAGCTTTGACTGTCACGAGAAGTATTTCCACCTCACAAGATGAGAATAAAGAAAAAGCAACAACAACAGAGAAGCACAAACAGAAGCCCTTGCTCCCTCCATCACAGTGCCTTCCTGAGGACCTGCAGACCACTGCTGGACCACAACAGGGTTTTAGGAAGGGCTGACCTTTCCCACACAGCCTTGGTCAGAAGTTCTAGAACTGTAATAAGCTCCGAATCAAAGCTGTTGATTTTTTGTCTTATTTCATAATGTGACCTCTAAGTAATTAGGTTTATTTTCCCGCTATGAAGTCTGGCTCTTTGGGTTTCTCTTTGGACATAAATAGCAAAAAGGGATCCTCCTTTTCTTTCTGTAGGAATCATTTGGGCATAGCCTTGAGCTCTTCCTAGGATAATTGTCGCTCCCCAGGTGCTAGTGTGCAGCTGCCGTCCCTCAGGCAGATCCCACACAGGTCGATTGCACCGCAGTGTTACAGTCTTTACCTTGGAAATCCTTGAGCATCCTCCTCCACCCACCCTGGCTCTCACTGACCCCACCCTGCCCCACCCTCCCCACCTGTAACACCAGCTCTGCCACCCATAAGTGCTGCCTTTAGGACTCAGAACATGCACAGTCTGCTTGTCTTTGCCTTTGCTCCCCTTTTTCGTGGTGTCCAAGTTGAAAAGCAAGTTGGAAACCTCTGCTCTGAAAGAGGAGTTTTGCTTTCTTTAGTTTATATTGAGTTTATATTTGGTAGGAGCCAGGGGATGGTCTACACAGTTTATTTTGAAAGATCCTCATTTTAAGCTAAGCCATTTCTTATTGCTTACCAAATGTGCCTTTGGTTAGGGTCAGTGGAGCTTTATTAGTGACAGTTTGGATGACAGGGTCTCACTGCCATTCCAGAGATCCCATCCAGCTTTCAGGGGTCATCCTTGAGGTCAGTTCCTTAATGGTGTCTTTCAGTGATAATTTTGTGGGTCAAGTTAGCTTTGCAGCACAGATGCCATATCGAGTGGCACAGGCACTATGAGGCCAGGAAAGATCCTGGCACTGGTCTTTGGTGGCTCCAAAGTAAGGACAAGTCACCTCCAGCTCAAGGTTTAACATTGGCTTCCTAACACACCCTAGGTGGGCAAGATGACAAGAGAGATCATGGTAGTCAATGTATTTTGTTCAGCATGGCCAGGTGTTGCCATGACTCAGTGTGAGTGTGACTGGAAAATCTCCTCAGTTGGAAGGGAGAGAGGCGTCTAAAAGCGTTTGAAACATTCTCTACATAAAAATATCAAGTTTCGCACAGCCCCTGAATCTGAACAAAAAGGAAATATCAACTTAGAGTTTTCTAACCTCTCTGAAAACATGTCTAGAAACAGCTCTCATTTTCTAGATTTCTCTGGAGTGCTGCACAAGGATATGACACTTCAAATGGGGTAGAGGGCGAAAGGAAAGAAAACACATGTCTGCGCAGAATCCGAGCTGCTTTGATTGACAGGGTAGCCAGAGGAAAGAGCAAATGCCCAAGCAGAGGTGTCACCCCCCTATCCTCCACTGTCTGTGAGTCAGGCCTCCTGCTCTGCAGTCAGACTAACAGTATCCAGAGCTAGGGAGAAACTCATAACCCTGAGATTGCTTCCATCCATGATACATATTCAACTTAAAGGAAACAAAAGAAATGTCCCAGCACTGAGCACAGAAAGCAGAGCGCTCCAGCTCCTGCCTCACTGAGCTAGGGCTGTGAAAGGCGGGACCACAGGAAGATTGACAGGCGCCTCTGTCACTCTGTTCTTAGAAGAGCTGTAAGCAGGTGTGCTGACAGCCAGGTAAGGTGTGCACATGTCCTGGCTGAGGACGGTGGCCCACAGAGTGTTTAATATTTAATACTATCATTTGAGTCTTGTAAAATGAAGGCTTGTGAGTGATTTCTTTGTCATTAGCAGCCCCAAGAGCAAGGTCCTAAGCTGCTTGTTCCAGAAGCTGTAGCAGCCACCACCCACCCCAGGCAGGTGATCATTAGGAAGTTTTCAGACCACAAGTGGAATGCTTTTTGTGAGTGTGGGACACCTTGATACAAACCTATATTATCAGTTTTGTACTCAAATGCCAAAATATAACAAATATTTTTTAAAAAATAACTAAAAATGGGTATCTTTGATAACTCACCTCTTTTATAGTCAGCTATATTGTCTTTTCTTTTTCATCGTGAACAATGTTGGGGATGCTGTGAGCTTCCGGTGTCAGGTGGGCAGGAAACTGCAGAGCACTTCATGTTGAGAGGGACTGCTTCCTAGGCACCGTCGAATTCCACACAGACCCAGGACACCCTGCGGACGAGAACTCTCCTCCCATAAGAAAGAGGACTAAAGGAAGCTGATGTTATCAACAAGCCTTGCCTAGAAATTGGTATCAAATATTTTATATAAAGAAATGCTCATGTGTATATGCCATATTTATTAATAATTATAACTAAGGTCACCAACTTATAGACAATTTCAGGTTAAATATTGGGACATGTATGGGCAATTAGAAATGTTACTTTAAATGCCATCTGCCTATTTTGAAGCCATGTTTAGCACTTTTTAGACTAGGATAAGTCTGATAGTGCTTGGTGGGGTTTTGTCTTTTGTTTTTGTCTGAACTCTTAAAGTTTGTTACTGGAAATTATTTGCATGGTAAGAGAGATTGAATTATTTATTTTTTATATATAGAACAGTCTCTCTAACCAACAAATAGCTCACATTGTTACTGATTTGTTTGTTTTCCTAACTTTTTCTCCTGGACAGAACAGTAGCAAAGCTTTGTTCAGCTGAATAAATGCACTTAGCTGATAAACCAAAATGTATTCTTTCAAAACAAGAAATTATCCATTATCACCCCCCCAAAAAATTAAGTTTCGTGGAATTTGAACACAAGTACCCCTCATCCTTAGAAAACAAAAGTTTTACTATGAGTGGTTTTGATGAACAAAAATGTGTGGGGAAAACTACTGATTTCTTAAAATTTTGTAAGATACTCAAAATCTTCTAGTTTACTTTAAATGCATGTGAATTTGTTTGTTTTCAAAACCATGGAAGAATCTACCCACATGTTTTAATGCAAATCGCTGTAAAAGCTGCTATGCAACTTCCTTAAAAGCCCTGCCTGCCAAAGAAGTGAGCAGGGGAGAATGGGAGACTCCAGCACTTCCTATTCTTTTGTATCTTTTCTTGGACACCTACCTGGACCATATTTTATTCTCACTGGTTCAAACTATTGATTGTACACAATACTTAAATGTGCAAATATTCTGCTTCCATTCCCACGTGGCTGCTGGCAGCTCTTGGTCCAAGAATGAACTGGCTCCTTAGAATGTTGGGCTCAGTGGTTAAGAGGGCTTGCTGCTCTATCATAAGGACTGGAGATCAGATCTCCCAGGAAAGGAGGAAATGGAAGAAGGCAGGAAGCAAGGAAAGAAGGAAGAAAGGAAGGAAACTTCTGATCTCTAATGAGAGGTCACTTAGTTCTTAAAATCACATTGCTCTGGACAGATTTTAATATGTAGCACTGCAATGTTCATCTGAGTTTACTTTGGAAGTTACTCCAGGTTTGTCAGGCACAAGGACTACACAGCAAGACTCTGTCTCAGAACAACAACAAAATTCTAGTACTTGGGAGCTGCAGACAAAGAATTCAAGATTAGCTGTATACTCAGTTCAAGGCCAACTGGATTATATCCGATCCTGTCTCAGTACAGTAGAACAATTTGGGATCATGCAAGCTTTAGTTGAATCCACACCCTTGTTTTAATTACTCAGTCATCTAGAATGATCTTGACTCTACATACAATCCTCACAAGCTGATACCATCAGTCCACACTGAACCATCTTTAAGCTCCTTTCGCTGTCTAGATATTCACTAAGAGTGTGATCATTGGTAGAAGCCCTGCTGCATGTCAGGATTGTGTGTATGCAAGCAGCATAGTCGAGCCACACCATAGTGATGGAAGAGGAATGTAGCCACTCTAGTACCGACTGCCTAAGTAGCTGCTCTGAAACCTGTTTTTCTTTTTTGAAAAAATGAGATGGCCTTGAGGTTAGCTCAGTAGCAGAGCATGTACAAGGCCCTGGAGTCCTCTGGAACACCACTGATGAGAGACAGAAGCCCATGTCCAGCTGATCAGTGACGCAAGCTTATCAAAGGCGAGAATTTCAGTTCGGGGTTCGGAAACAACAACTAGCCACAGGCAGTACATTATTTTCTTGGCACTTTGCAGCAGTGGCCAAAACAAGTAGGAAAAAGAAATGTTGTTATATTAACTCACAAGAACACATGTTCTTTCTTCTTTTTTAATCTTAGGCATTGAAATTGACCAGAGCCTTGGGCATACTAAGCATACAGTCAGTACCATTAAGCTATAAATTCATAAGTCTCTAGCCCCTTTGATTTCAGAATGAAACATTTGGTTTTCTTCTTGGTTTTTAGACGTACTCTTCAAATTGCTGCTCTCCTGCCTCTAACTAAGTGCCGAGTCAGCTGGGCAACAGCTTTGAAATGTCAACTTGAACTTCATTTCTTGCCACCTCTGTTTTTCCATCCCACTTTGTGTGGCTGGATGAAAGCATTTTCTAAGGTTTATTTTTTGTTTTATGCATATGAGCGTTTGCCTACACATACATCATTTGCACACCTGGTATCTGAGGAAGCCAGAGGAAGGCTTCAGATCCCCTGGAATTGACATCAGAGAGGGCTATGAGACACATGTAGGTGCTGGCAACTAAAACCCAGGTCCTCTGTAGGTGCAGCCAGAGCTCTTAACCACTGAGCCATCTTTCCAGCCATGGTATGTGAAGTACAGCAGTCCAGCCCTTGGGAGGTCTGTGAGGCGAGAGAGGTGGGGAGGGAGTTCAAAGTCATCCTCAGCCGTGTAGACAGTTTGAAGTCAGCCTGGGGTCATGCATGAGACTCAGCTCAAAAAAAATTCTTGTGTGAATTTAATATACTATATAAATATGCCATTTGCAAATTATTCTTTGCCCAATTGGTTAGATGCATATTTTTAAATCTACCATATTTCAAGACACACTAGTTTAAAGCAAACAGAAACAAAAGCTATGCAGTTAAACCCTAGAATGGATGTTCCCTTACTCCATTGTAAGACTGGGAACCCTGGTAGACTTCTCGCTGCAGCCTTGCACTGACTTCACCGGCCATGCCCTGTCATGACATGACAGGTTCATCCCAGTTACGGCTGTACTCTCAGGGCCTTGTGACTCCGTCACCCTTCCAAAGCCACAGAAGACTGTAGGCACACAAAAGGTTCTTTGGGAATGTAAACGTTTGAAAATTTCACTCATCAGGCATTTTGTGATAGGAGTTTCTGCATCAGGCTTATTGAATGATCAAAACTTCTAGTGTCTGTGAGATGTCTCAGTAGGCAAAGGCACTTGCTGCCAGGGTTGACAACCTGAACCCAGTGCCCAGAATCCACATGATGGAAGCAGAGAACTGCCTTGCAAAAATTGTCCTCTGACCACCCTCGTGCTAGGGCACCCAGCCGCAGTAAGTGGAATGTGCTGCGGGGGACACTCCATGGGTCCAGTTAGCTTATAACCCTCTGTTGCCCAGTCACACTGAGCCATCTCCTTAGTGAGGACTCCTTATCTTTTATGTGTGTAGTTGTTTTACCTGCATGGATGTGTGCTACATCTGTGCAGTGCTTGTAGAGATCAGAAGGGTCCAGATGCCTGGACAGGAGTTACAGATGGTGATGGGCTGCCTTGTGTGTGCCGGGAGCAGCACCAGGTCCTCTGGCAAAGCAGCCTGTGTTCTTGCTGGCTACACCATCTTTCCAGCAGCCACTTAGCATTCTTCCCAGAGTGTCCTTGGACTTAGCCTTTTCCAACAAACGATTGTTTGAAGGCATGTTCAGGCCCTGCCCACGTCAACATGGGAAGATCACCCAAGCATGCTAAGGAAGCTGGAGCTTTCATCATGCATCACTTTTGAATGAAAACTTAGACTTCAGTTTGGGAAGGAAAACATAGGTCCCTCAATAAGATAAATCACAAGATGAAAAATTAATCTTTATTGCCAACAGTAGATTAATAGGGGGAAAACCTTTTCTTTCTTTCTTTCTTTCTTTCTTTCTTTCTTTCTTTCTTTCTTTCTTTCTTTCTTTCTTTCTTTCTTTCCATTTTTATTTATGTGAATACACTGTCACTGTCGTCAGACACACCAGAAGAAGGCATCAGATCCCATTACAGATGGTTATGAGCCACCATGTGGTTCCTGGGAATTGAACTCAGGACCTCTGGAAGAATAGTCAGTGCTCTTAACCACTGACCCATCTCTCTAGCCCTTTTATTCTTTTAAATAGGCAGTAAAATTTTTTTCTGAACATTGCTGGCCTGTTCATTTCCATAATTAGGATTTAAGCATCTTTGGAGGGAGGGCAGTTTTATGTTTGTTTGTTGGTTGGTTTTTGTTTTGTTTTGAGACAGATTTTCTCTGTAACTGTCTTGGAACAGCTCTATAGACCAAGCTGGCCTTAAATCACGAGATCTACCTGTCTCTCCCTGGGATCAAAGGTGTGCAACACCACTGCTGGCTGCATCTTATTTTCTTAAGGTCCTTATACACATCAGAGCTGGACTGTTTCTCACTTAATAAGCAACCAAATTGCATGAAAAATTAGCAAGAGTTCAGATGTGAAGAGATGTCTCAGTGGTTAGAGTACCTGGCTGCTCTTTTAGAGGTCCTAACTTTAATCTCCAGCACCTGCATGGTAGCCCACAGCCCTCTACAATTGTCCTATGGCATCCAATGCCCTTTTCTGGTGTGCAGATGTACATGCAGACAAAACACCCATAGACATGCAATACATAAATAAAGAAGTCCTAAAAATGAGCACAATTCCACTTACTCAAGAGCACACTGGCGTTCAAACTCAGTGGACAGAGACCTAGAGAAAGTGAGATGGGTCAGCTGAATTGTCCTGTGGTGACAGACCCTTTCAATGCATCTTGGTATTTATTGGCCCGTCAGGTCAACTTTTCAAACAAAAGCACCTCTCTCTCTGTGGTGGGGATGGCAAGAAGATGTAGTTGCATGGCTCCCTCCCCTTGTTGGCAAGTGTTTTGGAGTTACCTGTGAGAACTGGATCATGCCTTGAGTGTCTTGCTCTAAACCTGCCCTTTACAGTCAGGTGCTAAAGACTATTTTTATTGAAACCAGCAGATAATACTGCTGCACGCCTAGTCCTCCAGGACCAAAGAAAGAAGGGCTTTCCTTCTGTTGAGTCCTGTTAACAGTGGGTATTTTTACATCTCCTTGCTGGTGTTTTCTGTATTAGTAGGATTAGGGAGAGAGAAAAGCTGAGGTCTATGTAACCGTAGTCTCCAAAATCCTCACTTACACCGTAGGCACTGGGTTCATATCTCCCTCGGAACGGGATGCAGTGTTATTGTTAGTCTGTTAGTTTGGAAAGGTAAGCATGCAGGCCCCAGTGCCCCAACAATCCCTCTTCTTGGTGCCAGATCTGAAGTCTTACAGAGCATAACCTATTTTATTTTTCTCCTGTGCACACTGCTAACACCCATGTATATGCGCTTTCTCACACTCCTTGGTTTTGTTAAGTGTAATGACTTAGAGCGCTAACTTAAGTAAGGCTGGTGATTAGCTCAGTTGGAAGGATGTTTGCCTCGAATACAGGAAGTCCTGAGTTCTAGCCACAGCACCATAGAAAACCAGATGTGGCTGGCCACATCTGTAAACCCAGCACTCATTTGGAAGGTGGGAGCCAGGAAGAAGTCATCCACAGTTACACAGTGAATAACAAGCTAGCTCAGGCTTGTGACACTGCCCCTCAAAACAGACAAACACAAAAACCTCAGCAACAAAAAACCCTATCTGTACCAATTGATTGTTTTGGTGTTCTTTCTGGTTTTGTTTGGTTTTTCTTTTTAGAATCCTTTATTTACATAAGACCTCTATTCAAGTCTTATTTAAAATTTCTCAAGTCTTCTGGTTACCAAATCAAAGACCCATGACATAAAACAGAGCAGTATGTGTTCTTATTTTTTAAAAAGCTTTATGTATATTCTCTCAGTATAGATGCTTAGACAACACTTCCCTTGGGTTGCACATCAGCATATAACATTGTATATTACAATGAAAATTTGTAACTTAAGGGTACTATATATATATATATATATATATAAGTATATATGCCTTTGTAACCTTTTTATTGTAAATAAAAAATTGCTTTTAGACATTGTCTCTTGTGTTTTAAAATGTGGGCCTAGTTTCAGACTTACAGGAAAGTTTCAAAGATGTCAGAGAACTGGGATGGTGGCTGGAGTCCCACCAATCAAGGCTGAGGCTAGAGAACTGCTGAAAGCTTGAAATACATGTTTCAAAACCTGTCTCCCTTCCACCACCTTTCCTTTTTTTTTTTTTGTTTTTTTTTTTTTGTTTTTTTTTTTTTTTTTCTTTTTTTTTCTTTTTTTTTTTCTTTTTTTTTGGTTTTTCGAGACAGGGTTTCTCTATATAGCCCTGGCTGTCCTGGAACTCACTCTGTAGACCAGGCTGGCCTCGAACTCAGAAATCCGCCTGCCTCTGCCTCCCAAGTGCTGGGATTAAAGGCGTGCGCCACCACCGCCCCGGTTTGGTTGTTTTTTGAAACAGGGTTTCTCTGTATAGCTCTGGCTGTCCTGGAACTCACTCTGTAGACCAGGCTGGCCTCAAACTCAGAAATCTGCCTGCTTCTGCCTCCCAAGTGCTGGGATTAAAGGCATGCGCCACCGCCGCCCGGCTGTGTTCCATTATCTTAATCATCTGTTTTGGCAGGCACTCTGTTACCCTTAAATTCAGGAATGTCTATCTTACTATAGAAGGCATTCTGGGTGGCTACATCTGGCCCTCCTTGTCAGGAAACCAACATCAGTACAAGACTAACACCCCACCCATCCCATGCAGGCGATGCCCTGCATCCCTGCCATTGCTTCAGGCCTCCTAGTATACCCGGTACCATGTGTTACCTCTGGTTGTCGTGTACCTCATTCCCACTTCCCTGTCCACCGCTCCACTCCTCCACCCTCACCACAGGACACCCCACTGCCTCTTCCTTGGAACCTGACGTTTCAGTAGCAGGGAAGGTGGACACAGAAGCAATAGCATAGTTGGTCAACGAAAGGATGGATTTGTTTATTTAGGTTTTAGCTATGGGTGGTTGGGAGCCATCGAGTGGTTGCCGGCTACAGATTCAGGTTCCCTGCAAGAGCAGCACATGCCCTCACTGCCCAGCCGTCTCTCCACCCAGCAACCTCACTCTCAAAACCAGGTTTGGAGGCAGGCACAGCGGAACACGCCATTAATCCTAGCATTCAGGAGGCAGAAGCAGGAGGATCTCTTGAGTTTGAGGCCAAGCCTGGTCTACAGAGTGAGTTCTGCACCTCCTAGGGCTACACAGTGAGACCCTGTCTTAAAAATAATATAGTTTTCACTGATAAAATTCTCTCTCTCTCTCTTTTTTTTTTTTTTTTTTTGGTTTTTCAAGACAGGGTTTCTCTGTGTAGCCCAGGCTGTCCTGGAACTCACTCTTTAGACCAGGCTGGCCTCAACTCAGAAATCCACCTGCCTCTGCCTCCCAAGTGCTGGGATTAAAGGCGTGCACCACCACTGCCCGGATAAAATTCTCAATAAATAAAGATATATGTTAAGAAGTCTTTTGTTAGCCGGGCGGTGGTGGCGCACGCCTTTAATCCCAGCACTTGGGAGGCAGAGGCAGGCGGATTTCTGAGTTCGAGGCCAGCCTGGTCTACAGAGTGAGTTCCAGGACAGCCAGGACTACACAGAGAAACCCTGTCTCGAAAAATACCAAAAAAAAAAAAAAAGAAGTCTTTTGTTCTCATGGACCTGGCTTTGGTCCCTTTCTTCATTGCTTTGTACAGTGCTGGACGTCAGCCTGGAGGGCTCACCGACGCTAGGCAGGCACCCCACCACTGTCCTCCATACCCAGCTGTTATGTTGTTGTTTTGATACAAGGTCTCTGGGAACCAGGTTGACTTCAAACTTGTGGTGATCCTCCTGCCTCTGTTATTGCAGGCCAAGGTATTCCTTAACAAGTGTTAAGAGCATTCATCTCAGTATGAACCCTAGGACACTGACGTTTCCGTCCTCTCAGTGGCTTGCATTGGCTACTTGAGGTGGCTCACAGGTCTAAGCTTGGGTTTACGATAAAATCCAATGCTCTTAGAACTAGCAGAATCCAGTCTAGGACAGAGAGCTCTGAGGAGGAAGAAGAAAATGGAATTAACTGTGCACTTTCAAGTCATTCCTGTTCTGCTGAAGGTGAAGGAGCTAAGCGTCCAGTATATCTGCCCCAGGGAAAAAGAATGTAAAGTTCTCAAGTCTAAACATGTGTTGGCAGCCCCCCAAAACTTAAATTAGCTCCTGCTCTCCCCTTTTCCTCCTCCCCTTCCCATCCCAGCCCTGACTCCATACCCCAGTGTGTCTCCCCATCTGAGGTCTGGCTGTCACCTGAGATGACAACACCTGTCCCTCCGAAGCAGCTATGTAGGATGGAGTTTTCTTGGAATGTGCGGAAGATGAGGTGTGTTTCCTGGGAAGCTCTCTGGACAACAGGCTCTGAGAACAAAGCTAGTCACCAGAGAATACCAGGTAGGCCAAACCAAAAAAATGCAAACAGCCTATGAGCCTCAAAGGCCACACCTGTCACTGACCAAGCAGTGTCCTCTCAAAATTCATATGCTAGCCGGGCGGTGGTGGCGCACGCCTTTAATCCCAGCACTTGGGAGGCAGAGGCAGGCGGATTTCTGAGTTCGAGGCCAGCCTGGTCTACAGAGTGAGTTCCAGGATAGCCAGGACTACACAGAGAAACCCTGTCTCGAAAAACCAAAAAAAAAAAAAAAAAAAAAAAAAAAAATTCATATGCTAAATCTCAGAATGTGATTGGAAGGTCTTCAGGGAGGGGATTAAGTTGGAATGAAGCTTTTAGAGTAGGCTCAAGAGGCTAGGGAGATGGCTCAATCATTAGGGGCACTCACTGGCTGTGGCTCCTGGAGGACCCAGATTTGATTTCTAGCATCCACATAGCAGCTCACAACTGACTCTAACTTCAGTTCCAGGGGATCTGGCAACCTTTGCACCCATGCACATAAAAAATAAAATTAAGTAAACTGTTTAGAATGGGCTCTATTCCAATATGGCCTCTGTCCTTGTATGATGAAGAAATGTGGGCCCAAGGGAGCTAAAGGAAGCCTTCCTGTCAGTGTCTGAAGTGGTCAAAGTGACCTTGTTCTTGCAGTTGTTCTGTAGACTGTAAAGGCAAATGCTGATGTGGAGGGATTACTGGCCATCTCCCCCCTTTGAAGATATCTAAGCAGAAAAGGAAAAGAGGCCTTGGAAGGCCAGGAGGGTACCAGTTAGAAGCTAGTCAATGCAGCCTCCAGCAAGACTATTTGCATAAACCTGCTGCTAATAGACACGGTGCAGACACTGGCAGTTCCTGAGTGATAAAGTTTCCAAGCCCCCAGAGTCCTCCAAGTCTCCTCTGAGGCCTTGGATTTGATTGACCAGTACATATGAGGAAAGGAAAACCGCAGGAGAATGCAGCAGAGACAGGCCTCCAAAGAAACGAGCATGTTCACCAGAACCGTGAGAAGGTGACATTTCTGTTGCTAAAGCCACTTTGGAGCCAGATGCGATGGTGCACACCGAGCTGATCCTAGCTCTTAGAAGGCAGAGGCAAGCAGAACTTTGTGAGTTCCAGGCCAGCCTGTTCCACACAGTGAGTTCCAGACCAGCCAGAGATATACATAGTGAGTCCTTGTTACAAAAGCACACACATTTACACAGTCTGTGATATTTCCTTGTGGTACCTTTAGCCATAACATCACCTCTTTCTAATTACAGGTACTTTTAAATTTTACGTCTGTTTTCAACTCCTGATGTGTGATGTGTGGGGTATTGCGTTAATGCCCTGCCTCTCTCACAAGCTCATTCTGTCAGTAACTCACTAATTATTGCTTCATCCAGTAGACAGTGTCCTGTGCTTGACTCCTGGTGACTGTCCAAACAGCAAATAAAGCACCCACCCAGACCCACACTCACCTCTACCTAACATTCCATGGCCACCCAACCCAAGTCTTGCTGCAGAGCAGGCCTGAGAGATGGAGAGAAGAGGCTTTCGGTAAGGGAAGTGGCTACTGAAAAAGCTAGTTAACTGGAAGGATGGAGGATTCTTTTTTTTTTTTTTTTTTTTTTTTGGTTTTTTGAGACAGGGTTTCTCTGGATAGCCCAGGTTGTCCTGGAACTCAGGCTGGCCTCGAACTCAGAAATCCGCCTGCCTCTGCCTCCCAAGTGCTGGTATTAAAGGCGTGCGCCACCACCGCCCAGTGAGTGTAGATATTCTAAATACACCTGTGCCTTTCCCATCTGTTACCAGATTATTGAAACAATGTTCTCCAGATTATTGAAACAATTTCCCTGAGAATCTTATGCTGAAAGGGACAAAGCTGGACTAACTGGGGTTGGGGAACTAGGGGTGTAGACATCTATCTCTTCCCAGGGAGAGATGTCACACAGTTCTGATGACTCCAGAAACTAGAGGCTAGACAATGTTGGGCAGAACCTCACCTGGACCTGGGCTACTTAGCTATGCATAGCTCTACTCTTTATTTAAATGTAAGCCTATGTCAGTATCCAGAGGATGGACACTGAATCTCTCTGTCTGTTCTTCCTAATGTGGCCACCAGATTAAATTTCCTTCCTCTGATTTTCTACGATTACCACTCTGTTTAATTGGCTCTGAGGACCTGTGACCAAGCCCAGGTTGTTAGTAGGATTCCTTTGCATTCCAGGTTTATGTTTCCAAATGACCGATACCTAACGGATTAAATTTTTGTTCTGCTTGTTTTTGCAGTAGTGGGAATAAGCCAGGACCTTGTTGTGCATGCTAAGCAAGTGCCCTGCCATTGAACTGTAGCCACAGTTTCAAGGCAGGGTAGGACAGGGGAATTATGGGACCATGAGAAGGAAAGGGGATCTCTTTCCCTGGAGTCTGATTGAAGCTTGCTTCCTGCCTGAAAAGCAAGAACAAGTTCTGGCGTACTTAATAACATTCACTGTTAAAAAAAGAAGGAAAGAAAGAAAACCTGCCAATCAGACTTCATCTTCCTTTGTATTTAGATCGCTTGTAAAGCATGGCTGATTGTATTTGACCTTGGGTAGAACCTCTTTCTTGCCTTACCCCAGACAACACCTGGTAATCTTTGTTTATAGTAAAGATGGATCCCTACTGCTGGGAATCTTATCTGTGATCCTGTCTGATGCTTTCAAGAGCTGCCCTGTGGTCGCCATAGATTCCCTTGTCGTCTTTTAAAGATACTTTAGTCCCCACCAAAAATCATGTATATAACCACATAAAAACCAGGTGTGACTCTCTGTTTTGAAGTCTGTACCCACACTTGAGAATGTATATAACTTTCTGAAAAAAAAATTTTTTTTTGAGACAAGGTAAACCAGACTGGCCTAGAATTCACAGAGATCCGCCTACCTCTGCCTCTAGGGAGTGGTGGGGAGGGGGGACGAACACTACTCAGAGAGAGAGAGAGAGAGAGAGAGAGAGAGAGAGAGAGAGAGAGAGAGAGAGAGAGAGAGAGAGAGAGAAGAGAGAGAGAGAGAGAGAGAAAGAAAGAGAGAGAGAATATAAAACAACAGCATTCATGTGGAGGTCAGAACACAACTTGATTCTTTCCTTCCATCATGGGTCCAGGGGATGGAATTCAAGTCACCAGGTCACCAGGCTTGGTGACAGGAGCCTTAACCTGCTGAGCCATCATATTGGGTCAGCAGCTCTTTGAGAAGGCCACACTCAGGTTTTCAAATGAGTCTTCCTCCCCTCTGAGTATGCATTTGCATATTCTTATTGTGGGCCTGAAGAGATGACTCACTGGTTAGTTGCTCTTGCTGCTCTCCCAGGGGAAATGAGTCCAGTTTCTATCATCCACATGGTAGCTCAGCTTCCATTTACGCTTTCAGGGATCTGACATTCTCCCCTGGCCTCCATGTTTGCCCCTTTGGTCTCTGTGAGCCTCTGTGAGCCCTGCTTAGTTGATTCTGTGGGCCATGTTTCCTGGTGTCCTCAACCCCTCTGCTTCCTACAATTTTTTCCCCTTTTTCTTAGGGGTTCCCTGAGCTCCAAGGAGAGAGACCCAGTGGAGATTTCCAATTTGAGCATTCTCTCTCTCTTTCTCTCTCTCTCTTTCTCTCTCTCTTTCTTCTCTCTCTTTCTCTCTCTCTTTTTCCTCTCTCTCTCTGCCTAGTGTTTGACTGTGGGTCTCTGCATCTGCTCCCATCAGCTGCAGGGGAACCCTAATTACTTTTGGACTAGGTACCCATCTATGAGTATAGCATTAGGAATCATTTTATTGATTTTATTGATTTTTTTCTTCTATCCTAGGTACCTGGGCTCTCCAGATTCTGGTTCTTGGTCATCCAGGCAATGTTGGGCATATGCTCCCTCCGTGGCTGGGACCTCAAATTAGACCAGTCTTGGTTGGCCACACCCACAAGATCTGTATCTCTTTTTTTTTGTTTGTTTGTTTTTCTTTTTCTTTTTTTTTTTTTTTTTTTTTGTTTTTCGAGACAGGGTTTCTCTGTGTAGCCCTGACTGTCCTGGAACTCACTCTGTAGACCAGGCTGGCCTCGAACTCAGAAATCACCTGCCTCTGCCTCCCAAGTGCTGGGATTAAAGGCGTGCGCTACCCGGCGGGAAACAAAGTCTAAAGAACCCCTAAGGCTGCTGAGAGTGACAGTGGGAAGCTGTGCCTCCTGACAGCCCAGAATACTGACAGTCCCATTGGATATTTTTTAAAATGATTTATTATGTACACAGTGTTCTGTCTATATATATGCCTGCACGTGAGAAGAGGGCGCCAGATCTCATTACAGATGGTTGTGAGCCACCATATGGTTGCTGGGAATTGAACTCAGGACCTCTGGAAGAGAAGTCAGTGCGCTCAATCTCTGGACCATCTCTCCAGCTCCCCACTGGGTGTTTTTTTTAGGGATATTTCAAAGGTCCCTCAAATTCAAAACCTCCTGATTCGCTGCTGGTCCTTCCCAGCTCTATGCCACATTTGCCTCTAAGTAGCCCAGCAGCAGGAGGAATCTGTCACCCCTGCCAGCTCTCCCTGGAGCCTATATCAGCCCACTTCTCAATCCTTTTCGTCTGGTCCAAAAGGACAAAAGGCTATAGTGTTGCCTATTAGCATACCAAATCGAATGCTGGTCCCAGGTTCTCTCAGCATCGGAAAATACCTGTTACAGAATCCAAGATGGCTCTCAGCCCAACCCGCTACCCTAAACTTTTCCAGCTCATGGTCTTCCCTCCTAACCTTCTCATGCTGTATAACCCTCTCTGAGGGTTAGCCATACACTCTCTGAGCCACTTGGCTTTCTCTTTTTGCTCTGTCTGTCCTCCTCTCTCACTCTCCACCCCAGTCTCCTCTCTCTTGGTCCAGTTCAGTCAGCTGGCCATGTTCAAGCTACTACTTTCCCCTCCTGATCTAGACTCTTCCGGATGCCTCTGGCTACACTCTCCCTCATTTCTTCCCCTCAACCATACCTTGGTGCAGTCACGTCCTCGGCTTATACACTTAGGACTTGCCTTCTCAAACCTCTCCCTCTCTTCTTCCAGAATGCCCCCAAATTCCTCCCTATCTGGACTGCCACAACTATCCTTGCAGGCTGTTTCCTAAATTAAGGCTAGATTCATCTATTTAAAATGCAGAGGGAGAGAGAGAGAGAGAGAGAGAGAGAGAGAGAGAGAGAGAGAGAGAGAGAAAGCCCACACCAACCCCTGGTGTGTGTGGTGCTGGCTATGAAGCCAACACTTGGGAGATGGTAGCAGGAAGATCAGGAACTCTGGTCATTCTCATCTATATTAGGGGCTCCCGGCCAGGAAGAAAAAAAAAAAAGAGAAATAGTCTTGCTTTTTATTATTATTTTTTTAAATTTTTTAAATTTTATATATATATATATATATATATATATATATATATATATATTTTTTTTTTTTTTTTTTTTTGGTTTTTTTCAAGACAGGGTTTCTCTGGATAGCCCAGGCTGTCCTGGAACTCACTCTGTAGACCAGGCTGTCCTGGAACTCAGAAATCCGCCTGCCTCTGCCTCCCAAGTGCTGGGATTAAAGGCATGTGCCACCACCGCCCGGTGCTTTTTATTTTTAATAATTTTTAAAAATTATTTTATTTTGTGTGTATGAGTGTTTTGTCTGCATACATGTCTGTGGTGCCTGGTATCCACGAAATCCAGAAGAAGGCCTCGGGTCTCCTGGAACTATAATTACAGACAGTTGTTAGCCACCATGTGGGTGACTCAGGTTCTCTGGAAGAACAGCCAGTATTCTTAAGCACTAAACCATCTCTTCAGCCCTTGGCCTTGCTTTTTCAAGCTCAATATCATTTTTAGCTTCATAAAAAGATTAAGGGCCAGCACTTGGGAGGCAGAGGCAAGCGGATTTCTGAGTTCAAGACCAGCCTGGTCTACAAAGTGAGTCCTAGGACAGCCAGGACTACACAGAGAAACCCTGTCTTGAAAAACCAAAAAAAAAAAAAAAAAGATTAAGGGCAAGACTGGACTACAGACCCTTTCTCAGAAAAAAAAAAAAAAAAAAATATATATATATATATATATATAATATAAGAGAGAGAGAGAGAGAGAGAGAGAGAGAGAGAGAGAGAGAGAGAGAGAAAGAGAGGACAGCTTTGGACAGACCAGATGGCATAGCGTATAAAAGGTGCTTGCCACCTAGTCTGCTAACCTTAGTCTGATCTCCAGAGAGAACTGACTCCTTTGTCTACACACAGGCATAAAGGCAGGCACACACACACACACCCCATAAATGTAATGTTTGTTTTGTTGATTGTTTTTCTTTTTTCTTTTCTTTTTAAAAGATTTGTATATATTTTTTATGTATATGAATACACAGTAGCTGTCTTCAGAAACACCAGAAGAGGGTATTGGATCCCATTACAGATAGTTGTGAGCCACCATGTAGTTGCTGGGAATTGAACTCAGGACCTCTGGAAGAGCAGCCAGTGTTCTTAACCGCTGAGCCATTTCTCCAGCATCTTTCCAGTCCCCTGACTGGTTTCTTGAAACAAGGTCTCTTTATGCAGTCCTGTCAGTCTTGGAGCTTGCTGTATAGTTTAGGCTGTCTTTGAACTCACAAGAGATCCTCCTGCCTCTGGCTCTTGAGTTCTGGTTATTAAAAGTATGTACCACCATGATATGGTCTTTATTGTAGCTACGTGGGAGAGAACAGTCCGAGGCATCTGGAAGATTCCAGAGCTCAGAAAGAAAGTTAGTGGACTGAACACGGCCAGCTGACTGGATCTGACTGTCCGACAAGTCGGAGCAGAGAGGGAGAGATGCACAGAGCTGAAATCACAGGGTTATGAGGAGGAATGAGTAGCTGGGAGAGGGAAGCCCATGAGCTGGTGAAGTTTAGGGGAGGGGAGGAGCTGGAGGCTAGTGTGGGCCTTTGCTATGCTTGTTTGATAGAGGGGAAGCAACTTCACAAGTTCCTGAGGAGTGCTGCCTTTCCTCTAACTGCCAGAATTTTGGGAAATGGAGTTTCCTTTGGACCCGACACAGTACGATAGCGAGAGATCCTGTCTGAAATAAATACAAACATACATACATACATACATACATACATACTACATACATACATAAATGGGCATACCTTTAATCCCAGCACAGGCAGGCAGATCTCTGAGTTCAAAGCCAGTCTGGTCTACAGTGTGAGTTCTAGGACAGACAAGGATACACAATGAAACCCTGTCTTGAAAAAAACAAAACAAGAGCCTGGCGGTGGTGCCTTTAATCCCAGCACTTGGGAGGCAGAGGCAGGCGGATTTCTGAGTTCGAGGCCGGCCTGGTCTACAGAGTGAGTTCCAGGACAGCCAGGGTACACAGAGAAACCCTGTCTTGAAAAACCAAAAAAAAAAAAAAAGAAAAAAAAAGAAAAACAAAAAACAAAAATAATAAAAACTATCACGAAACTGGCTTTAGAATCATTCCATCGTACCAGTTACCAGGGATTGAACCCACAGTATGGCATTCACTGTGTATACACTAGCTCATTCATTAAAGCCAGACAAGGTAAATACTAATTAACATACCCTATTAAACAGCCGGAAAACACAGCTCCAGGGAGCTTACTTTTTTTGGTTAGGTTAACTCAAGCGGGGTACAGATTCTACTTGTTCCCGCCGCCCTGCTCCTCACTTTGTCACAAGACCTGCCCTTGGTCGCCCCGCCCCATCTGGGTTCCCCACTCTGCCCAGGACTCCCATCTTTGCCTTCGTCCAGCCCCGCCCCTCACTCAGATTCCCAGCCCCGCCCCTCGCCCAGACCCATCAGGCCCCGCCCCTCCCCCAAGTTTTACTAGCCTTCGGGCGGGCCCTTCACGGGGATCCCACAAAACCCGCCCCCTTCAGGCCCCGCCCTTCTTGGAGGAGCGATGCTTGCAGTTGCGGGTCATGGCCGCAGAGCGGCAGTCGCGTGACTCCGGCTGGGCCGCTCTGGGCCGCGCTCCTCGTTCACCCTCGGACTCGGCTCCGACTGCTAGTGGCAGCTCTGCCCGCGCCGAGAGCCGACCTGCCGGGCTCCTAAGCGGCAGACCCACCACCTCGGCTCCTCCGGGCCGGACCGAGGCCGCAAGCAGCACCGCGGGGTGTGGGGCGGACCCAGGATATGAAATGACAACGTCAACCCTCCAGGTACTTGGGTGCGGCGCGCCCGCGGAGGCCGAAGGCGGCAGGGCCTGCGGGCCGCGGAGCGGGCGGGCGGTGGCCTCCTCGGAGCCCGGCTTGGCGGTCCCTGTCAGGCTGCCTCGTCCCACCCGTGCTGCAGCCTCTCCTGCGCTCGGAGCCCGAAGGACGTCTTCACTGGGCCCCGGCCCAAGCCGAACCGGCGGGCCGGAGCCCAGGACGCGCCGTCCGGGCTGAACTGCCGCCTGCAGCGGCGCCGCCTCCCCCTGAGCTCGCCCGGGTCCGGCAGGTCGCTCCGGGAGCGGCGTTCACTTGCTCCTGCCGGACGCCCTGGCAGCCCCTGAACTTCTTTCAACGAGCCCCGGGTTTCTCTGCCAGCCACCCTTCATTCATTCCCTACGTCGTGCAGGGTGATGCTGGGGTGGCGCCGCCCGGATGAAGGAAGGGCTCTTTCTAGATCTGTCAGAAAGCGTAAACATGTTCAGGCCTCAGGATTGTGTTTAAATACCAGCACTGCCACTCACTAACGTGTTTTGGTTTTGGATGTTGGAATGTTGGACTTCCTCATCACTAAACTAGGCAGTGCCCTTGTAGGGTGGTTGTCAGACTGTCAGACGGCCTAAGACTGAATAATTCAGGAAAAGCATTTGTAACATAGGTTCAACATATCATGTTCTCGGTAAGGCTTTGCTAATAAAATAAAGCAAGCGTTTGGGCGGAACCAGGTTAGACTTTATGAAGGAAAGGACTTTAGCCAGAGCATCAAAGAGTGAGTGGTATTCACATACCTGGTGTGTGTGTGCGCGGGGGGAGGGGCGGGGGGGAGGTGGCTGCTCCAAGAAATGCAGGAGCGGGAGTAAATTGGAGTATAAGGTTTGAAATTAGATGGAATTCAAAGCCAGAACCCACCATTCACTGCAGAAACTGTTCTGTTTGTTCTAAGGGTTAAACCAACTTCAGCCCACCTGCCTGGCCAGAGTTAACGCTACCTGTGAACCAAGAATATTTATCCAACTTTTAGGAAACAGTTTTATGAGGAGATAGCACTCGTGCTATAACGGTCATCTATTTAAACTGCACCATCCAGTGCTTTTAGAGGTTTGAATCATCACCAAAGAAACTCTGTGCCTTTAATCATTGTTGCTCAGCCCTTCTGTCCCATGTAACATACATACTCTGTCTGTGGCATTGCCTATCCTAGACACTTTATTTGTATGTTGTTGTTATGTATGAATGCATATGTATGGTGCACATGTATATGAGTGTGCCAGTGCCAGCACACCCACTCCCATCCCACTGCCCGTGTGGAGATCAGAGGTTAACACTCAGGCATCAGCTCTCTTCTGGATATTAGACTCGGGCTGTCAGGAAGTGATGTTTTTTTTCCTGGAATCTCCTTTATTCTTTGACATTTCATACATGCAATGTGCCTAGGTCTTGTGTACTTCCAACTCCTTCCCACACCCTTCAGGCACTGCCAATACAACCCCTATTCCTGTGTCCTTTGTTTATTAATACCCCACTATGTCTAGTTAGTGTTTCTTAAATGCTGATTGGTCTTAGTGAGTTCATCTTGTGCAGGTAAGCTGCAGTTCACAGCGCCCCTCTGCATCCTCTGGCTCTTTCCTCCCCTTTTCCAGTTTTTTTCCTTGTGCCTTGGGGACATGGGTTGATAATAGTCTCACTTAGGGCTGAGTCCTCAACAGACACTTACTCTCAGTTAGGAGTCTCTGCATTAACTGCTAACCACTGAGAGGACAGAAGCTTCTGTGGTCTAGGTTACATCTGTAGATAGAAGTATAAATATTTAGGAGGCAGTTCAGCATCATGTCTTCTAATAAAACAACAGTAGTGGGTTCTTCTCTAGGCCTGTGGTCCCTAAGCCATGGCCTTCTGATCAGGTTTACAGTGCCAGGTCTGAACTCCTTCTATACAGCAGGCCTCAGATCCAAGCCAAATATAGTTGAGTGCCCCCATAACCTTTGTTCCACTATTGGACCAATGAGCACTGCTTGCCTATCAGGCCAGTACTGTGGCATGCATGGTCTTTTCTCCCCCAGAGACTAGCACCGTGAAAGGCAGGCGACAGGTCAGTTTCTGCTTGCTTTTTGTTTTTTGTTTTGTTTTGGGGACAGGGTTTCTCTGTGTAGCCCTGGCTGTCCTGGCTGTCCAGGCTCACCTCAAACTCAGAGATCCACCTGCCTTAGCCTCCTGAGTGTTGGGATTAAAGGAGTGTGTCACCACCACTTGGCTAAAGTTTTCTTTAAATGGATTCATACAATGTGTGGTTCTCTGTGTCTGACTTGGTTGGCTTAACGTAATATTACAGTTGTTTACATTGTTTAAATGACTCGGGAAAGGGGCTTTCAGGCTTCCATGACATAATTTGAAATTCAGATTTTGATGCCTATAAATAAAGTTTTATCGGATGATCTCCTAGCTCATGTTGTCTGTAACTGTGTTTGTGCTGCAGAGATTATATAGCTCACGAAACCTAACATACTTGCTGACCGGGTTTTTACAGAAATCCTGTCAGGTTCCTGGGAGCACACATTTGTTACACCTTTCCTTCATCTCAGCCTTTGCCATGGGTGTCACTAGAGATGTGGCAGGGCTGGCAGTTTAATTTGTCACCTTACCTCCTGTTATGCAAAGCTGTTTCTCTTCTTTGAAACTAAGACCTCCTTAGCAAGTGAAAGACAGCATTGGTTGGCAGAAAAATGTAGTGTTTTTCAGAGATGAGACAGGCCTGCTGTGCTCTGTGGGGATAGAGGAACCTCACTTATTGTTCTGAGCTAACACTTTGTGTTTTTATTTTTATGCATGTTTGCCTGTATGTGTATATGCACCTTGTTGCATGCCTGATGCTCTCAGTGTCCAGAAGGCGGGTCAGATCCCCTAGAACTGGAGTCACAGACAGCTGTGAGCCACCACATGAGTGCTGGGAATCAAACAAGGTCCTCTACCAGAGCAGCAAGTGCAACCATGCTTGTTGGTATATGCCTTTATCTTAGCACCTCTCTGGAGGCTGAAGCCAGCCTCATTTACATTTGGAGTTCCAGGCCAGTCAGAGCCACAGAGTGAGACCCTGTCTCAAAACAAAACAAAAAAGAGCAGCAAGTTCCATTAACCACAGACTCATTGTTCAGACTCACATTTATTTTATTTTGTTGAGGATGTTTTGCCTGGCTATATGTCTGTGCACTAGGGTTTTGTTGTTGTTTTGGGGGCATGGGGGTGCTTTTTCAAGACAGGGTTTCTCTGTGTGGTCTTGGTTGTGGAACCAGCTCTCTAGACCAGGCTGGTCTCTGACCTGCCTCTGCCTCCTAAGTGCTGGGATTAATTTATGTGTCACCACTACCACCCAGCCACCCACCTACCCATCTATCTATCTATCTATCTATCTATCTATCTATCTATCTATCTATCTATCTTCTGTTACTACTTATTTGCTAGGTACCTGGGGAGGCTAGCAGGGGGCATCTGATCCCTAGCTGGGATTCAAACCAGATTTCTCTACAAGAGCAACAAATGTTTGTAACTGCTATCTTTTTTGCCTTATTTTTTAATTTTTATACATTATTTATCTGTATGTGTTGAGGTCAGAGGACGACTTTCAGGAGCAGTAGGTTCTCCTTGAATGTGGGGTCTCCTCAGGAATTAGGTATCTCCTTCCTCCATGGGTTCTAGGAATTTAACTTGGGGCTCCAGGTTTGCACAGCCAGTGATTTTACCTACTGAACCATCTCAGCAGCCGTCTGACTCTTTCCACTATACTTCATTTTAAAAGGGCAGATCTAAACCAGACATACAGAATGGAATGTCCAAAGAACTGAGGGTGTTGATTGTAGAGAAAGAAGCCACCAGGACCAGGTCCTGTCTCCATGGTTTATAAAGAAGGTGGTGGAGGGGAGACAAGTATGCTCACCTGCAAGATGGGTCAGCAAGCCATGCTGTATGTAGGCAGCAGGGATCAAAGCATGACAGTCATCCACATTCTCACTTTTCCTGTCTCTTCATTCTAGTGAGTTCCTCTCATGTAGCCTGTCTCCTCACCCCAGCCCGGCAGTCTTACAGAGCTGTCTGTGTGCCTTTCTTACAGATGAGGATGGCTAAACAAATGCCCTGACCCTGCCAAGAGCTAGTCAGGAGGTTGTTGTTTGCGGTGGCTACAGCGGGGTCTGCAGTGGGAATCTGCCTGCCAGGCGGCTAGTGCCACACCAGATGGAGAATTCTGGCCAGGCTCTGTGGATTTAGGAAGCTGCAGTTTTTGAAACTGGCTTGTATGGGGCCTCCAGTTGAGCTCAGAGTATGGGCCTGCAGAGACTCTGAGTGTCTCAAAGGTGTCACTCAGTTCTTAGAGAGCCAGCAGGCAGTTTCCTCTGCTGGCACTTTTGTTCCTGGACCTACTGGTTTATAATGTGGCTGAGCCTCCTTTCTCAGGCACCAGCTTTAGGCAGTTGAAGAAAACTATTCTCTTCTGCCCCTAGAGTGATCTGGGCAGTAAAGAAGGCTAGAAGTATCTTTGAATCTTTCTGTTGGATTGAAACTATCAGGTCCATGAAGGGCTTTCTTTACTGGCTTCTTTTTGGAGGGGAGGGGAGGGAGTCTGGACCAAGTGTGGTTTCTGGCTTTGCTGAGCAAGTCCATCTTTCCCTTGGAGCACTGAAATATACTGGAATAGACTCAGACTTGTTCCGTGGGCCTGCCTTTGGAGTTCCAGCCCCAGACATTAATGTCAGTTTCCATTAGCCAAGCTCCAGAACACAATGGAGGAAGGGGTGGCTTCTGACTGTTGAGTTCCCCAGGAAGGCCAGCTGTCTTTTCAAGCCCTTCTAGTTGGTTGCAGGAAAGTAGGGCAACGTAATGGCCTGCAACCAATAAACCCACAGGCCTGGCACTAACTCCCATCTTATCTCATCCTGCTGCTTGTGACTCCAAAGGCTTTTTGGATCCCTTGAGGAGGATTGAGCTATATGCCTTGCCTTTCCAGAAAGCCATCGATCTGGTGACAAAAGCCACAGAAGAGGACAAAGCCAAGAACTACGAGGAGGCACTCCGGCTCTACCAGCATGCTGTGGAGTATTTCCTCCACGCCATCAAATGTGAGTCACTCTTGGGGTCACCTGGCTGCAGTGTCCTGGAAGAGGAGGGCAGGCACATGGGGCTCATGGAGGCCACTGGGTTTCTCCTTTTGCAGATGAAGCACACAGTGACAAGGCCAAGGAGAGCATTCGGGCAAAGTGCATGCAATACCTAGACAGAGCAGAGAAGCTGAAGGACTATTTACGAAACAAAGAGAAGCATGGCAAGAAGCCAGTCAAAGAGAATCAGAGTGAAGGCAAGGGGTGAGTGTCCTGGAGTATACAGCTCATGGGGCCAGAACCCCCAAGTACATGTTCCTTTTTCATGGGGTTGCTGTCATTCTTGATGCTAAAGCTGTCTTGGACTTCTGTTGCACCCTTCTTATGGGGTGTGTATCTACTTGTGATAAAAACACCAGCAGCTGCTTTCATTAAGCAGAAAAAAAGTGTCTGATTTCCCAGAATGAAAGACAGATTAGAAAGGGACAGGAGACAGGTAACCAGGAGGGTCTGAGGATAGAAAAGTGAAGGCTGGGCAGCAGCTGGCTTTTGGCATGAAAGCACAATCCCACTTTAACATTTTTTGTTTTGTGTTGTTTTGAGACAAGGTTTCATTATGTAGTTTTAAATTTATTAACTTTATTTAATTTTAAACTTCATGTCTTCTTTGCCCTTTGAATTCTCTGGAGTGGCGACTCCATGTTGTCTGTTTTTGAGTTCATCTGAAAAACCTCTGACAGTTACACTGGCTTGACTTGGTGTTAAGTTCAACTGAAGCACACTGCCCTCATTAGCCCTTAGGAAAAGGCAGCTGCCAATCTTACTCCTTTAGTGGAGAATTGAGAATGGGTTATGAAATGTTTTCTGAGGAATTGTGGCACTCACATTTAGATAGCTCTTTGCTTGTCCCTCACCAGTGCTGAGCCAGCAACACTGGCACAAGTGCACACACACATGCATAGGCACATGTGCTACTAGAGCTGGCCTTACTCACAGAACCTCCTTGCTCCCATAATGGAGGGCCAACTTGATCTTCTGTTTCCTTTCTTAGTAGTGACAGTGACAGCGAAGGGGATAATCCAGAGAAAAAGAAATTACAAGAACAGTTGATGGGTAAGAGGCCTGAGGCCTGTGGTAATAGAAGGGGTGTGGCGTGGGTTCTTTTTCGGGTCTACTTGTATTCATGGGTCAGTGTGGGGCCCTCCTTCTTGCAGGTGCTGTTGTGATGGAGAAGCCCAACATACGGTGGAATGATGTAGCTGGGCTAGAGGGGGCTAAAGAGGCTCTCAAAGAAGCTGTGATTTTGCCAATTAAATTCCCGCACTTATTCACAGGTAAGAATGTAGTATGATGCATATCTTTGATCCCAGCATTTAGAAGGCAGAGGCAGGTGAACTCCAAGAGTTCAAGACCAGCCTGGTCTACAGATTAAGCTTGACAACAGCCAGGGCTATCCAGAGAAACCCTGTCTTAAAAAAAATAAAACTAGCCGGGCAGTGGTGGCGCACGCCTTTAATCCCAGCACTTGGGAGGCAGAGACAGGCGGATTTCTGAGTTCGAGGCCAGCCTGGTCTACAGGGTGAGTTCCAGGACAGCCTGGGCTACACAGAGAAACCCTGTCTCGAAAAAACCAAAAAAAAAAAAAAAAAAAAAAAAAAAAAAACTAAGTAGAATGTAGTCACTAGCCCAGGTATAAAACTACCAGCATGAGGAATCTAGCTTGGGGTTCCACCCTCAGCGTCTCAGAACAGGTGGTAGGTAGTCTCATGTCCTCAAGAGACAGCTCACAGAGGGCAGATTCTGGTCTTGCTGCCTGTTGTGTCTACCCTGCTCACCACAGCCATCTACCATGTGACTTGTTGGGTTGTTTGTGTTTTCCTTTTGCTGGGATTGAACATGGCACCTAGGCAAGCACTATACTCCTGAACCTGACCCTGATGTTTTTGTGAGCTGGGAATATAGCTTGAATGGTAGTTCTTCTATCATGTGTAAAGCCCTAGGTTTGGTTCTCAGCATCACAGAAATTGGATGTGGTGTCATTCCTGTGGTCTCAGCACTTAGAGGCAGGATGATCGGAAGATTGGGGCCATTCTTGTCTAAGTTATGAGATGCATAAGACTTGAACTTGGAATAGACCATCTCAGTGAGCAAGCAGAGTCAGGAACCAGAGCTGGCCAATTCCCTTGTCAGGGACAAGGTAAGATGAGGTCTGAGTTCCCAACAGGTGTTTAGTTCTCTTGGAAAATCAGTAGTTTTTATGGAACTCTCTCTTCCTATAGTGACTGTGACTAAAGGCTTTACACTTGATTTTTTTTATGTAAATTTTATAACTTTGAGATTTGTTATTTTATGTGTATTGGTGTTTTGCCTGCATGGTATTTCTGTGTACCATATTTGTGCAGTTGCCTTGAAGGCTAGAAGAGTGCTGAATCCCCCGAAACTAAAATTATAGTTATGACCTGCCTTGTGGGTGCTAGGATCAAACCCAGGTCTTCTGGAAAAGTATTCAGTGTCATTAACCAAGCCATCTCTCCAATCACACAATTTGATTGTTTTATGTGTGGTATGTTCATGTATAATTATGTATGTGTTCCTATGTGTGGGGATGCATATATATGTACATGTATATGGAGGTCGGAAGATGATGTCAGGTGTCTTTCTCAGTTGCCGTTCACCATATGACAGACCTGGGGGTTGCGTGGGAAGAGGGGGGAGCAGAGCTAATACTTAACCCAGTACTTGATGATTCAGCTTGTCTAGCCAGCTTACTCTAGGGATCCCCTAGTTCTGCTTTCCAAACACTGGGGTTATAGGCAGGGCCACCACTCTTGCCTGGTGTTTTCAGGTGCCGGGAGCTGTACTTTAGGACTCATGCTTGTAGGACAAGCATTCTCCTGCCCTGCCTTCAACTTTTCAACTTTCCTTTGTTCCTTTTTCACCATCAGGAAACAGCTGAGTTCTGTTCATTCTTTATTACAGGCAAACGCACTCCTTGGCGAGGTATACTGCTCTTTGGGCCCCCAGGCACAGGCAAGTCCTACCTGGCCAAAGCCGTGGCAACAGAAGCCAACAACTCCACCTTCTTCTCTGTGTCCTCCTCGGATCTGATGTCTAAGTGGTTGGGGGAAAGCGAGAAGTAAGTCAGCCATCAGCTATGCTACAGCAGCCTTGGCAGCTGCTGGTAGTCCAGCTTCCTGGCCCCTTGGAAATCACTTCCCAGAGGAGCTGCTGTTGGATAATCAGGGGTAGTAGTCAGAACAGGCTCTTACTTCTTGAGATGCTGTCCTGATACACATATGTCTGGAAACTTGGAAATGATGAGGCACCCCTGTAATCCTAGCACTCAGGATACAGAGGCAGAAGGATTACAAGTTCAAGGTCAGCCTGCTCTGTGTAATTGGACCTTGTCTCAAAGCAAATAAAAAAAGAAAGGAGAACCGGGCAGTGGTAGCACACACCTTTAATCCCAGCACTGGGGAGGCAGAGGCAGGCGGATTTCTGAGTTCGAGGCCAGCCTGGTCTACAGGGTGAGTTCCAGGACAGCCAGGGCTACACAGAGAAATCCTGTCTCGAAAAACCAAAAAAAAAAAAAAAAAAAAAAGGAGCTAGAGAGAGATGGCTCAGGGTTCAACTCTCAGCACCCACAACATCCAGTTCACAACTTCTGTCATTCCAATTCCAGAGAATCTGACACCCCCACACAGACATACATACAGGCAGAATACCAATGTAAGTAAAATAAAAATAGGGAAATGAACCAATTCTAAGTATGTATCATTTGTTTTCTTTTTGGTTTTATGAGACAGAATCTCATGTCCCCCAGGCTGGCTACAATCTCCATTAGTAGCAGCAGAGGCTTACCTTGAACTTCTGATTCTCCTAGCACTACCTCCTCAGTGTTGGGGTAACAGACGTGTCACCACATCTGTAATCAGCTGTATATCCTCTTTGGGGGCATTTCATGGGTTTAGCTTATTCCTCAAGATGATCTCCATTCTTTGATATGCATCTGAGGCTCAGAGAAAGGCAAAGAGCTACTGAATGGGGCTCCCCTCCCAAAATTTGAGGCTGAGGCCAAAGCAAGTCCTTGATTCACTACTGTTTGAGGGCTTGTCTGCCCTGTTTTTCTTGCTCCCTTTTTTTTTTTTTTTTTTAAAGTCTTCCTGTGGGAGAGGCACCATGTCTAATGACTGGGGCTCAGGGTGGGCATGTTTGGGTGGAGTGTCCAGTTCTTGACCCCTTTCTCATTCCCACAGGCTAGTCAAGAACCTGTTTGAGTTGGCCAGGCAGCACAAGCCTTCCATCATCTTCATTGATGAGGTGGATTCCCTCTGTGGGTCACGGAATGAAAATGAGAGTGAGGCTGCCCGCAGGATCAAAACAGAGTTCTTAGTCCAGATGCAAGGTGTGTGCTTGTGTTTTGTCACTCTTTGGTCGTCAACCGAAGGCTCCATTATGTAGCTGGACTGGGCACAGTGGAGGAGAGAGGGTTCCGAGGCCTTTCTCATGTCACCTTCCCATTCCTCTGAACAAGTGGTGCCATAGGTCTCTACCCAGGGAAGCCCCAAGACATGGTTTAGTGTCTCATGGAGACTGGCTCCTCCTGCTGGCATCTTCAGTCACTTGTCTCCCATTCTCCACAGGAGTGGGAAATAATAATGATGGAACTCTTGTTCTTGGTGCCACAAACATCCCCTGGGTGTTGGATTCAGCCATCAGGAGGAGGTGAGTCTCCCCTAGGTTATCTTTGTCTAGCTATGGTCAGTTTGTAACTAGCCATCTGCCCTCATTTCTCTAGAATCTTCCCAAGTCTGCATGTCAAGCAGAGCCCTTTGGTAAAGCTGGGTATTGGGCCTGGATCACTCATTTCAATATGCATGCTCCCTTCCCACCATTCTGCGATCAGCTCAGCTTTCATTTCATGTCATGCATCTTTCCAGGTTTGAAAAGCGAATTTATATCCCATTGCCAGAGGAAGCGGCCCGTGCCCAGATGTTTCGGTTACATCTGGGAAGCACACCTCACAACCTCACAGATGCTAACATCCATGAACTGGCCCGCAAGACAGAAGGCTACTCAGGAGCAGATATCAGCATCATTGTGCGGGACTCCCTCATGCAGCCAGTCAGAAAAGTACAGTCAGCAACACACTTCAAGAAGGTGAGTGGCAGCAGTGGCTTAGGCAGTATTACCAGTCAGGAGGTGTGAGTATCCTCTTCAACAACTTTCTAGCTGTTCAAGGGACATTCTCTGTGGGAGAACCAAGGGTAGGTATTAAAGTACCCTTTTGCTCTAGGACTGGAGCAGTACCACACATCCTGCCTGCCATTACTGCTGGAGTATAATGCTCTTCAGCTTTAGGAAACAGAAGATAGGCAGGCAGCATCATGCTGGAGGGGAGAGTGCACATAACCAAGCACTTGCACTGTGTCAGATACAGTAAATGGAAGGGGGACTTGCCCACTCATTCAAGCACATCTTTGCTGAGTGTCTGCTCTGAGTCGTGCTGTTTGCCAGCCCTGTCCTGGGTGTATGGGAGGCAGTAACAGAGACAACCAATGAGAGAAATGCTAATTCTCCTTTAAGTAGTGGGTACCTGTCAGAGCAAAGTGGAGTCATCAGGAGTCTCAGAAGTTTGGAGGGGTGAGCAGTTTGCTCTATTAGAAGACAAACCACACCAGGCAGTGGTGGCGCACGTCTTTAATCCCACTTGGGAGGGAGGCGGATTTCTGAGTTCGAGGCCAGCCTGGTCTACAGAGTGAGTTCCAGGACAGCCAGGGCTACACAGAGAAACCCTGTCTCGAAAAACCAAAAAAAAAAAAAAAAAAAAAAGACAAACCACACTGGAGTGACCTGAGCCAATTCATGAGGATTTGGTATGCTTTCCCCACTGCAGGAGACTTCAGTGAGAGGAACATTTTTGCTGCAAGTAAATTTATGGGATGGGTCTTGGTGGCATTATTGGGGAAGATGAAACATTTGGGGCTACAGGAAGATCTGGAGGCTAAGAGCTGGAAGATCATTCTGTCCATTCACCTCTGAAACCAGGATCAGCCCTCTTGGACCTCTTTTATTTTGTTTATTGGTTGTTTAGTTGTTGTGTGTGCACACAAAGAGGTCATAAGAAGTTCTCTCCTACTATGTGGATCTGGGAGATCCAGCTCAGGTCATCAGGCTTGGTCACAGATGCCTTTCCCTGCTAAGCCATCTTTTTTTTTTTTTTTGTTTTTTCAAGACAGGGTTTTCTGTGTAGCCCGGGCTGTCCTGGAACTCACCCTGTAGACCAGGCTGGCCTCGAACTCAGAAATCCACCTGCCTCTGCCTCCCAAGTGCTGGGATTAAAGGCGTGCCCTAAAACTGCCTGGCCCTGCTAAGCCATCTTACTAGTCCATATACATTTGTTTCTTAAAATGGTTCAATTAGTCCAGAACAATCTCAAACTCATCCTATAGTTGAGGATGACCTTGAACTCATATATCCTGTACTTGCAAAGTGCTAAGATTACAGGTGTTTGCCAAGGTTTCTTGTTTGACTTGTTTTAAATACTGTGGGGGTAGGGAGGGCAGTATATGAAGGTTCCACAACATGTTTTAGAGGTAAAAGGACAACTTTGTGATGGAACTCAGGTCACCAGGTTTGCATGCCAAGTGCCTTTAAACACTGAGTCATCTTTCCGGCCCTCAGCCATCCTTAGGTCCTGATGTACACACTACCACCAAGAACAGCCAGCCTCACGGTTTCTGCTTGGTTTCAGGTTTGTGGCCCTTCTCGAACCAACCCTAGTGTTATGATCGATGATCTTCTGACCCCGTGTTCTCCGGGAGATCCAGGGGCCATAGAGATGACTTGGATGGATGTCCCTGGTGATAAACTCTTAGAGCCTGTGGTCTGCATGGTAAGTGACCCACTGGGAGAGAACCAGAAAGTTCAGAATAAAGATAAGCATCTTCCTATTGTCCTGGCTCACAGCTCTCCCAGAGCCTTTGGGGTTGTGTAGGTAGGTTCCTGGGGGTTGTAGGGCTGAGGTTCTTGCTGAGACCCTGAGGCCTTTAAAAGGAAAAGTAAAGTCAAGCCACTAATTATCATTCCAAGGCCTGGCTTTTTGGTCCAGAAGGAAACCAATGAGAATCTTTTTTCACATGACTCTTACCTGAACAGTCTAGACCGCTCCTAGTTCTGTCAGCTGTAGCACCTAGTCTCTCCTGGCAGCTGTCTGCACTGTGGAGTGAATTCAGTAACGGAACTACTGCTGGGATGGGATGGGATGGGATGGGAGCTGTGGGTGAAGTAGTCTTTCAGATGGAAGGCAGGCCTCTTGTCAGTTAGACAGCACGACAAAAGGAGAGTGCTGAGGACCTGGAGTCAGCCTTTCTCAGCTGCATGTTTGTCTCTGCAGTCGGACATGCTGCGGTCTTTGGCCACTACCCGGCCCACAGTGAATGCAGACGACCTCCTGAAAGTAAAGAAATTCTCTGAGGACTTTGGACAGGAGAGTTAAAGCTTCATGTTGATAATGAAATTGGGAGTTTGACTGGAGCAAATTGATGGGACTTCCTACACCAGTGGCCAGGCAGGGCCTGAAGTCGTGAAGTCAATAGTATTCCCTCAACTGCCTGGCTGCCAACCTAGTAGGATGAAGGAGGGCCTCCGCAGCTGCAGAGATGCTTCACCATGTAGGACACTTGACACTGGCTCTGCATACTTAACTACTGGATGCTCACACTCCTTGCCCTGATCTGTTTTTGTCTAACTTTTGTTCCCCTAAATTAATGCTGCTTTGATTTCTGTCTTGTTTATAAATAAAGAGAAAAACCATCTGGAAAGTGTTAAGGAGTGGGAGCCACCAGGCCCCTGCTCTCACTCCTTTCCTCTTGACTTTGGCTACTTGTGAGCTGACTGTGAAAGTAGAAAAGCCAGCCCACCCTCCTAAGCTTGCATCTGGAGCTTCAGGTCCTCCTTGCAGGAGCTGATGGCTTCTGTGAGCACAGTGCCGTTTCCATCAGGAGAGACGGCAGGCAGGCAGGTCTTCATCGCTGCCTTCACTGAGAACTGAGCCCAGCTTCTGCTGGTCCTGTCCTGGAGATGTCTAATAAACCCTTTTCCCTTCTTGAGCTACTGGAGTCTTCTTATTTTTGATTCTAGTATCGAGTTCTTTGAGAGGAAAGCTTACTTCTGGTAAGGCCCTCTGGGTTGCTCTCTGCTTTCCTTAGCAGGGCAGGAAGCAGGGCTGCTCATAAGGCCTGCAAACCCTAAGGCTCAGGCAGATCCTAACTCCTGATCCTCTTGCTTTCAGCTCGGAAGGGCTGAGATTATAGGAATGACACTGTTAGGTCTGAATTCCCATGAGACAACCTAGTGATGCCACCCACTTTACAAGGTCCCCAGATAAGGCAGCCCTGAAAATGCTGTGTGACACAGATCACAGTAACCTCTACCAGCTGGCAGTCTGTATTTTACTTCCTGATGTTAGGAATCAAACCCAGGCCCCTCCACTGTGAGCACTGTTCTACCTGCAGCTATATATGCTCCAGCTAGAAGTTGAGAACCAAAGGGCCAGAACTGAATCTGTAGCTAGGATTATGTTGGCCTTTTACTGTTTGCTTTGCTCTGATTGAAAGTGGCTACTGGTAGAAACTCTGTTTAGATTTTAATTATATCTCTGTGTAAGTTTGTGCACAGAACAGTGCCTGCGGAGGCCAGGAGGAGGCCCTCAACTCCCTGGAGCTGGAGTTACAGGTGTACTGAGTTGTCTGAGGTAAATGCTCAGGAACTGAACTCTAGTGTTTTGCAAAAGCAAGTACTCTTTAACCTAACTGCCTAGCCATCCCTCCCATATTTGAACTTTTTTTCTTTTTTCTTTTTTTTGGTTTTTCCAGACAGGGTTTCTCTGTGTAGCCCTGGCTGTCCTGGAACTCACTCTGTAGACCAGGCTGGCCTCGAACTCAGAAATCTGCCTGCCTCTGCCTCCCAAGTGCTGGGATTAAAGGCGTACACCACCACCGCCCAGCCTTTTTTTTTTTGTTGTTTCTTAAGACAATCTTAACTATGTACCTTTGGGTACCCTCAAACATCAGTCTACCTCTGCCAACAGAGTGCTGGAATTAAAGGTGTGCCACCACACCCAGACTTTTAAGACCCTGAATTTTAAAACAACTTTCAAGTCCAGTAGTAGTTCACATGCCTTTAGTCCCAATACAGAGGCAGGTAAATCCTGAGTTCGAGGCTAGCCTGGTCTACAGAGTGAGCTCCAGGACAGCCCGGGCTACACAGAGAAACCCTGTCTCAAAAAACAAAACAAAATTTTCAGATATCTGGACTACTTTATCAAGCGTTGGCTGAGGGGGTAGAGTATGTGCCTTGTGAAGTCATTTGTTCCGAGAATGTTTACCTGCCCAATCCTCTCCATGTGAAATTGTCAGGAAATAGCCACTCCTTCTTCGAGGGTATATTTGTCCTCATGCTGTAATCGTATTCTGTCAGATCTAATTTCAGGGCAAGCATTTCTATCATCTTCATCTCAGCCCAGCACATACCAGCAGTTCACTGTTTACTGTCAGATTGGAACCAATTCCAAGCTGAAGCACAAAAAGATATAACCATCTTAGCCTGCATGCCGGTCTTCCAGATCCTCAATTCAAGGGGAGCGTCAGTCATTCACCTCCATCCAGTGAAGATTGGTAAATGTCCCACTGTCCATTTTGTCGATGAACAAGCAGCCCTGCAAGTGATCCATCTCATGCTGGATGATTCGAGCTGTCCAACCACTTGCTGACCACACCACTGGCTCTCCTTTTGGATCCAGTCCTGCAAAGGAAGTTACAGGCCAGCTGAGGTGAGGCTTTGCTGAATTCATGCTCAACCTCCTGTCCCTATTTTCCGTTTCCTGCCATGTCTATGCCTATTTATATCCTATCTACAGAGGCAACATCCAAGAGTCAATGTGGACAACAACCCTTATCCCTCCTAGAAAGGATACCTCAACTTTGTTCAGTGCCAACTTTTTTATTTCAGCGTGATTCCCAGCTCTACTATAGGGCAAGGATAAGAAATCATCAAAACTCTTTTCAAGTGCTGTTAATCAAAGGTATTTCAGCTCGGCACTGTAGCAAATAATAACCATATTACATAAAACAATGTGGACTTTAGGCATGGAATGGCTTGTTGGTCTAGTCTGGGTAAATGTGGGTCCCACTTTCTTACACAAGCCCCCACCATGACAGATAAACTGGGAAATTGTGTGTGGAATACAGACACACTTATGGAAATCCACATACCTACCTATGAGAAAGGGGACAGAGACACCATATCTAAGGAATCTACCCAGTTGGCACCCTGCGACCCATTTAAGTGGGTCTGTCCTGCTCTTCAGGAGTACCGTATGTCAGCCCTGAGTTCCGTGTACTCCTGAGTGCCGCTGTTTGCACTGGCTCCAGCCAGAGAGAGCAAGACCACCCTGCTGCCCACGTCTCCTGCACCTGAGATCTGCACGGCCTGAAAGCGAGGCACACACGCCAGAAAGCCAGCGACACTCTCACAGCCCTCGGGGAAGGTGACCAAGCGGCTGTCCAGCACCCTCAGGCTGGGGTTTACCAGCACCCGCAGTGGGAAGGGTTCCATCTGACGCAGCTCGCGCAGGCGCGGGGAGAAGGCGCGGAAGAGCGTGTCGGGGAACTCGAGCGCCAGCACTTGCAGCGGCACCCCCAGCTGCGGCGCACTGAGGCCCACACAGCCGCGCCGTCGCATCACCTGCACCAGCTGCCCCACCAGCCGCTGCAGCTCCGGCCCCGCCAGCTGCTTGGGTTCCACCGGGGCCGCCACGGCGCGCAGCACCGGGTCCCCGACCTGGCACACGCGCGAGTACGGGGGCTGCGGCGCGCCCCACACAAGGCGCCTCAGGTACCGCCAGTAGGAGCGCGTGCGCGCGGGCCCCTCTAAGCCGGCCCACGAGCTGCAGTTCTGCGCCCGCCTCAGGGGAACCCACGCGGGCAGCAGCAGCGCCATGATGCGGGCAAATGCGGCCGCACGTCCTCCCGCTAGCGCCAGGGACGCCGGGAAGCGTATTTCCCACGTAACTTCCGGGCGCCCATTATCGGGAACAGCAGCCAGGTGGCGACAGTCGGTCGGTTTTATTAAAGCTGCCAAGTACCACACCGCCACCCCAGCCCACCCCAGCACACCCCATTATCCTAGGCCAGACAGGCGCCAACTGCACACACCTTCCCTCTGCAGAAGCCGCCGGCGGCGCCGGGCCCTGAGTGCTGCTCCGCAGCCTGCGGGCAGGGCACGCTGCCTATGGCTCCTGACTGGGCGGCTCGGCCGGCGGCGGCTCCCCCTCCACGGGCTCCTGAGGCAGCGGTTCCCCTGGCTCTCCCTTCTCTGACCCGCTCTCGCGGGCCGCTGAAGTAACAGGCTCCAGGCTGCGCTGCTCCGCAGGAAGCTCTGGGGCTGGAGCCACGAGGTCCAGCACTAGCTCCTGGTCATCTAAACAGAAAACTGTCTCTCTCTTAGGCAAGATAAAGACGAGAGGTTCCTGGATCGCGCTGATGTTCACGTGTCCAAGGTTTCCGTACTTGGAGAGCTGGGTGGGTGAAATGCCTGACCCAGATGATAGGAAAAACGAAATGAAAAAGAAAAAAAAAAAGTTATTAAATTCAATGCAGAGATCTGGGAGGGTAAGGGAGGGTGGGGCGGAGGGAGGAGGGAACACTCAGAGTAAAGAACTGACACAATTACATATTCCAATACAGCAAGAACATCTTTACTTTGGGGGTTTTTTGTTTTTTCGAGACAGGGTCTCATTATGTAGCCCTGGCTGTGCTGGAACTCTGTAGACCAGGCTGGTCTCTTAACTCAGAGATCCTCCTGTCTCTGCCTCCCAAGCGCTGGTATTAAAGTTGTGCCAGGCTGGGGGCATCTCTGCAATACAGAAAGACAGTTATATTGGAGCCCCATTGTAAGGGTAGGTGGGGCCAGAGCCAGGAAATACTCTATAAACACTAGAGTCCAGGGACAGGGACGGTCCCAGCTATTTGGGAGGCAGAGGCAGAAGGATCTCTGAGTTCAAGGCTAGCCTGGTATACCAAGTGAGTTCCAGGATAGCCAGGGCTACATACTGAAATCTGTCTAGTCTCAAAACAAAAACAAGGGCTAGACATGGCTCTGGTTAAGAGCACTATCTGCTTTCCTAGAGGTCCTAAGTTCAATCCCCAGCAACCACATGGTGGCTCACAACCATCTGTAATGGAACTTGATGCCCTCTTCTGACGTGCACAAAAATGTGCATTCAGATAGAGCACTCACATACATAAAATAAATACATCTTCTAAAAAGACAAAACGAAAACAATAATAAATAAAAGCCAAGCAGTGATGACAAACACCTTTAATCCCAGCACTCCAGAGGCTTACAGAGTTCCAGGACAGCTAGGGCTTCACAGAGAAACCCCAGAAGAGAAATCTCATATCAAAAAACCAAAAGCAAACAAATTTTTAAAAATCCTTTTCTTACCTAAAGTCTGGGCTATCTGAGCTGGTGGGAAAAGGACTTGAAGACAGCGGTTCAAATAAGGAACAAGGTCTTCCAGGAAGGCAGTGCAGAACTGGACAAAGATCTCATGCTCCCCACTGCTGAACACAGCCTCTTCGGCACGATGGAATGCCAGGATTGTTTTGGTTACCTACAAGACAAGAATGCCAAACATCAACCACAGAGGAAGTCCACCTCTGCTGACTGTGGAGGAAATTAACCACAGAGGAGGTGCACTGCTGACTGTGGAAGGGCACAAGCGTGCAGCATGAAGAAAGTTCATCCCAGAGTTTTGAGGCAGAGACAGGCCCAGCTCTGTGAGCTCCAGGCCAACCTGGTCTACAGTGCAAGTTCCTGGACAATCAGGGATACAACCAAGACACACAAATTCTGTCTCGAATGTCTTGAGAAACGGAAAAAAAAAAAGCTTTATTCCAAACAATGCATTTGAATTTATTGAAATAATGCGTTTCATTGCTATCTTGTTCAAATTCAGCATGGTGGTCAATAGACACAACTGTGTCATTTTACTGGTGGATTTATGACCCAATGGTTTGTGTTCTGGATGGTTTCCAGTTCTAGTAGATGGAGTGTAATGAAATAATTCAGAAGAGATGCTCTCCTTCTGGCCTTCAGGAGAAACAGCCATGTTGTGAGCTGCCTGTGGCAGATAACCTCTAGGAGATGAGGGCCTCAGTTCTGCAGTTTTTCCAGTGCCACAGGATGGCACCTGACAAACTGGAATGAGCCTCTAAGGGAACCCAGAACTCTAATTCCAACAGAAGCCTGGACCCAACTGACACCTTGAATACAGCCTGTGAGACCCTGAGCATAAACCCAGACACTGCACCTGGATTCCCAGCTCATAGACTGATATAGACTGATATATGTAAAGGATTTAAAATCCAGCAGCATGGCTACTCTGGCTGGAATACAAACACACCCTCATTACACACCTTTAATCCCAAACAATGAAGGTAAAGTTAGTTTGTTGAAGGAAGTACCCATGTTTGGAATTAAGAGGCAGACAAAGTGACAAATCAGAGAAAGATTTGACAGAACAGGATATACCCAACTCTCACAAGAACAAAGAAAGTCTACTTAAGAGAGCAGCAGCTACGAGAGGGGGAGGGAGACGAGGAGAGAGAGAGATAGGGAGAAGGAGGGGGGAAAAGAGGGAAAGAGGGCAGTTTTACAGAGAGTGGTACAGAGACAGTTTACAAAGAGAGAACAAGTTAGACACAGGTGAAGACAGAACAAGCCAGAGAACAAGGAGCCAGAAGATTAGAATACACTGCCCAAGTTAGTATGAGGCCAAGCAGAGCAATTCAATTAGAAACGGAGAGGAGCCAGTTTGAATCAGTCAATGTGAAAAGGAGTTTTGAGCAGAACAGCTGAGTTGACCAGCCAGCCAGAGTTCACAAAGAGCTAGAAAGGGTAAGCTTACTCAGCAGTAAGTCCAGAGGCTGAAAATGGTCTAGATCTAGATAAGAGCATACAGCTACTAGAAGCTTCCAGGACTAGGCCTAGGTTAGCAGATGTAGACAGTAAGCCTCAGAGAGGACAATTACATCGGGCAAATAAAAGATACTTTTGCAGATACATGTAACTGTTTTAAGCTGCTGAGTTCCCGGGAGTTTGGTCTCAAGCAATGGACTGTGCATGCTGATTGACTGCCATAGGTACTCTACTTCATACTTCTTCCAGGATCACCCCACAAAGGGTGATCTATCATCAGAGGTGCTCTACCAGAAAAACCAACCTCTCCAAGTCGGCAGACACCATGGTTATACTGACTGATTACATACAATAGCTTGGCTGTTAGCAAGGACAGCCCAAGGTGGCAGAAAATTACTCACCTTGGTAAGGGCATCCTCCAAGGCCCCAGTCACATCCTGTGCTAGGGCCACAGGGCAACAGAGACGTAAATCATTGAAAGCAACCAAAATGTTGTTGAGAAAGCAGGCAAGAGGTGGGAAGTCTAAGAGCACCATCGGTGGCTGCAGCGTCCCTGGTTGTGTGGCTGGTACTGTAACAGGCATGTTACTGCTGCCCAGGATGGTTGTGGCTGAGATGAGGGTGTATGAAGTCATCTCATCCTGGAATTTCTCCACTGCTTCCTCAACTGCTTTCTGGAAAGTGTTGATTGCCACTCGCTGGAAAACAGGAGCCAACTGGCCACGGAAATCAGCCCCAACCCGGCTAAAGGACAACCCAAAGTACATGCACTGGCCAAGCAGAGAGTCCAAGCGGCCACCTATACCCCGGTAAAGGTCGGTCTCTAGCACCTGCAGGAACTGAGAGATTTTCTGCAGTACCCATCCATGGAAGATGGCACTCTCGTTCACAGTGTACTCGCCCATGACAGGTGGCAGCAGGGGGTCCTCATCTGAGAAGATGGCACGGTACTGGGTAATGATATCAAAGAGGTGGACCCGGCAAGCCTCAATGGTTTTTGTGATATGGAAATAAGGATCATCATTAGGGATGGCAGTCAGGATGGAGCGAAGCCAAGCATCCCTGGCCTGAAGAAATTTCACCCTCAACTCAGCCTCAGTGAAGACATCCATGCGTCGAAGATAGCCAATGACACGTAGGCAGGCTGGGAGCTGGATGTTGGTCCTCAGTTGTTGGATCAGCTGGCTTAGCATCAGCTGCATGGACTGGCGCACTTCATTCACAATGCCCTGACAACGGACAGAGTCGGGACAGTGAGAAAAATACTTTGGAACCCATTCTATTAGCCCTGGACACTGGAAGCCAACATTCTCGTGGCTTTCCTGACAGATAACAGAGATTTCTAAAGCTGACACCTGCAGGTTTACAGAGATCTGCTTACATAACTAGTTCTCCTGCTCAAAAATCTCCTAGGATTCCCCATCACAATCAACAAACTACCAACTATTCATCATGATCTCCAGGCCCTGCCTGATTCCCCAGCTTCACCTGCTTCCTAATGCCGCAGTCTTTCCTATTACAGTCCATTAACAGTGGTTGCTTTGGGACCCCTGAAACACGCCAATTTCTTCCCATTTCACCGTTTTGCTTCTCCTACTTCTTGCTTTGCTGTCTCCCCAGATCTTCAAGTCCTGGTTCTTTCTTATCATTAAGGTCTTAGACAGGCTGTTCCTGACAATGTCAGTGAAGCAGCACTCTAGTAAGCCTTGCCAGCTCTCTACCCTAGTCCCTAGTTCTGTTTGTTTCTGAGATAGAATCTCATATAGCTCAGCAGGCTTGCCTCAAACTGACTAAGCAGCAAAGGATGGCCTTGAACTCCTGATGGACCCTTCTGTCTCTTCCTTCCAAGTACTGAGTTTACATACATACCCTAACATGCCTGCCTGGCTTTCTCTGGCTTATTTCTTCAGACATTTACCAATCTCTGCAATATTGTTATTTATCAATTACCAATTTTATTTATCAATTTTCAATTATATTCTCTAAGCTTCAATGAGAACCATGGCCTTGAATGTTTTTTTCACAAGGTATTCCTCGTACCTAAGTCAGTGTCTGACTTAAGCACATGAGTAATAGGATCTTCGAGTGCACCAACATCTTCTGTTCAGCTTACCTGGCTGGCAGAAAAGGATATGGAATATGCCAAGGTTTCTACTTAAAAATTAATAACTGTAAGATCATCAGCTTGAGGGCCCTCTGGGAAAGTCAGCTACCTGGATAACAGGGATGCAGGAGTGTTTCCTCTCCAGTCGCCGTACATAGGCTGCAAGCTCCAGAGCCTCTTCATAATAGCTGTTTCGGACACAGGTGTCCATAAGCTGGGGAATCTCTAAAATCTCCAGGATTTCTGTGTGCCGGTTTAGAGTCAGGGTGTTCATCCGGCGGTTGGAGCTGATCTCCTCAGCTTCCTTCACAAAGTTCCTAGAACCAATCAGGAAAATGTATCTCCTCATTGTTCTGCACAGTAGTCTGACACCGGGACCGATGGATTAGCTGGTCTATTGAAATCTTTACCCAGGGCTGGCTGCAGTGGGGCACACCCGTGACCCCAGCCCTCCAGAGGTTGAGGCAGACCAGCCAGGGCTACATAGTGAGACCCTATCTCAAACAAAATCCTCACTTCAAACCTACAACTCCTATTACACTTGAAATAACTCTGAACTCAAGGTTTAAGAAACTTTTCAAGGTCACGTCATTAATTGATGGGTTCCATGGGAGTCGTCATGATGGCTCAGTGGGGAAAGGTGCCTACTGCTTGTCAACAAGCCTGCTGGCCTAAGTTTGGTCCCCATATTCCCCACAATGGGAAGAGAGAACGCACCCCTACAAGCTGCCCTCTTGACTTCCATGTGAACATGGTGGTACCCCTCCCTCCATGTAATTTTAAAAATGGCTTGTAGATTTGGATTGGCTGCATAGACTGTCACATTTGGGACTGAACTATTCAAGGTCTCATGAAGAAGGAATGTTATGGGAAGGTACTTGGCTTTTCTGGACTTGTCTTTTCATTAGTGTGAAAGTTAGAGACAGGCAAGATGACACGTACATAGGACCTTACACTTTACTAGCTGGAATTAAGGCTGGAGAGGTGGCTCTGCGATCATTGCTCTTGCAGGGACCCCAGTTTAGGTCCCAACAAACATATCTAGTGGCTCACAACCACCTATAATTCCAGTTCCAGGGTATATGACACACTCTTCTGGCCTCCTTGGGCACATATGGTGCACAGACATACATGCTGGCAAGACACTCACACACATTTAAAAATAGCTATTAATATTTCTGAGAGAGCATTAACAACCCTATAAGCCACTCTCTTGTTCTGAGATCCCTCAGGTCTTAATGTCATGTGCTGCTATATAACTTTTGTTCTCCCACTTAAACATTCTCCACTTTTCTATAGTAATTCCAGAAACTAGCTTTACGAAGTCCTGAATCTCTTTTCAGATATACCGGGTACAAAACCTGTTTTTAATATTCAAGCCTCCAAAGAAAAACTGACCTGCTGGATAGCAGAACTAAGTGTATTAGATTGAGGATCTAGAAAGGTACTATAGCTTAAAAAGCAAATGTTTTTTGACAACCTACAATGTCTCCGAATAGGATCTGTCAGCTTCCTATCAACAGAAGTTTTGAAGCAGAGCGCCTTCAGCCCACATTTATATAGGGTCAACTATGTCAGCTTTGTTTTGATACAATGTCTCATGTAGCTCAGGCTGGCCATGAAGTCAATACTCAGACTAGGATGATGACCTTTCGACTCAAGTACTGGGATCACAAGTGTCAACAAGACTAGCTGAATTTTTATTATTGAATTCAACAGCCTATGAGAGAGTAGTGGAATCCTGGCTTCCAATTCTGACTTGGAAACTTACTAGCTGTGTTCTTGGACAAGTCACTTCACTTCGACTTCCTCGTCTGTCAAATGATGACGATACCTACCTACACAGCTGTTGTGAGGTTTAAGTGGATAAATACGGCAATCAGGAGAGAGCTCTGTGCACTACGTATGGGTCAGCTACCGTCCTGTCAGATACAACTATGCGCCTCTCAGCATTAGGCCAGCCGCACCTGCAGCTCTGCTGGAAGCTGGGCAAACGGTCGAGCAGGTGACCGAGGGACGCCTCCACGTCGCCAAAGAGACGGTGTATACGCTCGGTGCACTCGGCGCCGCGGATGAACGTCTTGTAATTGGCGAAGGCCAGGTCGCGCGTCTGCTGCAGCAGCTGGGCCCGCTCCTCCGCCAGGCGCTCCGGTTCGCGTCGCAGCCGGTCCAGCCCCGAGCCGCTCAACTCCCGGAGGTAGCGGCCCACGTCAGGTTTCTCACGCCACTGGGCCTCAGGGAAGCGGTCTCGGAACAGCGACGCCAGGAGTCCTTCATCTTCCACCTCCCCTAGTGCAGCTGCTGTAGCTGTCGTCGTGGCCGAAGCAGTTGTGGAGGGCTGCAGCGAGAGGACAGCCGCCATCTTTCCACGGCACCGTCACTTCGTCTCCAGAACCGTGAGAGCTCCGGTTTTGCTCCTGGAAACGGAAACAGTTGGGAAACACTTCCTGTCTCTATGGTTTCTCATCTAGCCGGTTTTCTGTCCCTAGAAGTCCGCCAAGGTCGGTGGCGCTAGCGAAAAGAACACGTAGAATTAGGCTAGAGAGGCACGCTTTGGCGTGCCCAGGAAGTGGGCGGAGGTAAAGTGACTTCCGCTTCCGGCTCTACAGGCACGAGGGTCCCGGGAGCTAAGCTAGCGGGAAAATGAGGCCTTTGACTGAAGAAGAGACCCGGGTAATGTTTGAGAAGATTGCGAAATAGTAAGAACCCGAGAGGCGGATGAGGGACGGGCGTGCCGGGAGTGGGGGTGCGGCACTGGGTCGGGACAGTTCCTGCTCAGCTGCCAGTCTTCTTTTTGCCTTCAGCATTGGAGAGAATCTACAACTCCTGGTGGACAGACCCGACGGCACCTACTGTTTCCGACTGCACAACGACCGAGTGTACTATGTGAGGTGAGGTGGGGCTTGGTGCTGTCTGTGTATCGGGCTGGAGGCCTGCATCCAGCATCCATCAGTGGCCGTCACCGGGTGGTACCTTCCTCCCTCGCCCCTGCAGTGAGATGATCCTGAAGCTGGCCGCCAACATCTCCGGAGATAAGCTAGTGTCACTGGGGACGTGTTTTGGAAAGTTTACTAAGACTCACAAGTTCCGGTTGCACGTTACTGCTCTGGATTACCTTGCACCGTATGCCAAGGTATGTATGTGGGGCTGGTCTCCATTTTGCCATCCAGAATGAAGTCATGGATGACGGCCAGATCAGAAACAAAACAGAGTTTTGTTTTGTTTTTCGAGTCAGGGTTTCTCTGTATAGCCCTGGCTGTCCTGGAACTCACTCTGTAGACCAGGCTGGCCTCAAACTCAGAAATCCGCCTGCCTCTGCCTCCCAAGTGCTGGGATTAAAGGCTTGTGCCACCACTGCCCGGCCAGAACACATTCGTCTCCATGGAGTTTCTGACAGTGTCAGCGCAAGGGGATGTTTGTAGGTATTACTGTTTGGAAATGTTTAGGAAGGATTACGGCTCTGAGAGGGCCATGGAGCTGCATAGCCTAGTTGTCTACAGGAAAACAGGCCTCCACGATGTCCTCTGGGTATCAGAAAGCAGACACAAGCGGCGGTGGTGTGGATGATCCTAGGGTCCAAAAAAAAAAAAAAAGGTTAAACTGTCTATTATGTAAATTGTTTATCGTGAGCATTTCGATGTAAGGTTGAGGAAGGAACTCCATGGTGAAAGATCAAAAAGTGGGGTTCAAACCGGTCTCCCCACCTCTGCTTAAACACGGAAGCAGCCACAAATCCACCTACGGGAATATAACCTAGCATCATTGTTTCCTGTTTTTTTTTTCTCTCTTTCAGTATAAAGTGTGGATAAAGCCTGGGGCAGAGCAGTCCTTCCTGTATGGAAACCATGTGCTGAAGTCCGGTCTGGGTCGGATCACTGAGAACACGTCTCAGTACCAGGGAGTAGTGGTGTATTCCATGGCTGACATTCCTTTGGTGAGTAGCCCGGTAGCCAGTGCCGAATGCCCGCTGAATAGGATGCAGTTTCAGTCAGCACCTCTGACTGACTTCTTGGCCCCCTTCACATTTCTCAAAGATACAACTGTCTCAGCATAGTTTTTGTTTTGTTTTTTGCTTTATAAATGAGTTAGTGTCTGTTCTTTCAATTCCAGGGTTTTGGGGTGGCAGCAAAGTCTACCCAAGACTGCAGAAAAGTGGACCCCATGGCAATTGTGGTGTTCCATCAAGCAGACATTGGGGAGTACGTACGCCATGAAGAGACACTGACTTAGGATGGTCATCCCAAGAACATTTTGCTGTGTGAGAGGACTTAGCTTTGTTTCCTGTGTGCAGACCATCATGTTAAATCTGGATGACACTGAGATATGCAGCTTGGATTCTTATCAACAGAAGTAGCTCAAAAATAGGGTTTCTGGCCCTCTAGAGGCAAAAGCAGGTGGGTCACAAATAAAAGGCTGGCTCAGGTTACTTGGCAAGTTCAAGACTAGCCTGGGCTACATAGTGAGACTTGTCTCAAAAAAACCAAACCAGACCCTGTGAGTGTCTGAGTAAATAGAGTATTTCTGTTTTGTATCTGCGTCATCCTTGTTTGAATCAGACTTGTTCTGAGTGATGGTTTCTAAGTTACTTCACTGAGGACAGGAGTAATCTTACTGTTATCTGTGATAACACTGTTTCCAGGCTCATAATAGCACAGTAGGCTTTCTATTGTTAATTAATATTAAAGGTAGAAACAGCCATATAAGGATAGTAGGCCATACCTGTGGTTTTACATATGGAGTTTAATAAATTTTAATGGTTTTATATTTATTTTTTTACTTTATATGTGTGAATGTTTTGTCAGCGTTTTGTTCACATATCTGTATGTGCACTGCATATGTGCCTGGTGCCTAAAAGTCAGAAGATAGCTCCAGATCTCCTGGAACTAGAGTTACTGGTTGTGAGCCACCGTGTAGGTGTTGAGAATTGGACCCAGGTCTTCTCGAAGAACAGCAGTGCTCTTAACCACTGAGCCATCTCTCCAGCTCCTAATAAATTTAATCGATGCAGTTTGTCTATTTTTCTTTGTGGTAAGTGGTGTACAGTGTGGAAGAGTCTGTAGTCAAGCCTCGATCTGCCACTGGCCAGCTGTGTGGTGTTGGACACATTACTCTGCTTAGAGAAGCTTCATTTTCTTCCTCTGTTAAAAGAAAAAAACCCATGAAACTGCCTTACGGTGATGCACATCTTTAATTCCAGCACAGGGTTGAGGCAGAGGCAGATGGTGCTCTGTAGGTTTGAGGCCAGCCTGTTCTACATAAGGAGATCCTGGCCTGTCTTAAAAAACAAACCCAAAACCCACAAAATTGAAAAAACACCTCTAGTCATCAATGTAACAGTAGAATTGAGAACTGAAAATAACAGTTGTAAAGCATCCAACATAGGCTCTGCAGACAGCTCCAGGATGGCAAGGGCTGTGGAGAGGTACCCTGTCTCAAAACAGAAAATAGTTTTGCTCATGTCTACAAGAATCTCTTCTATCCTGTCCTTGTGCCTTAAGGCAGGAAGATCCCCTCCCACAGAATAGCAGAGTTGGGTGTTGTGTATTGTGGTTTTTTTCTGTTTTATTTTGTTGTGAAATTAAAAGTGCAAAATAAAGAAGATGCAGTTTTTGCCAAAAAAAAAACCCAAACAAACAAACAAAACCCAGGAAAATGTATATGTGTGTCTGTGAGTACATTCAACTTGGCTATCAGTGTCCTCAAAGGCCAGGAAACAGTTGGGATTCCTTGGAGCCTGAGGTAAAGGATTTCACAAATTGCTGCCCATTGTTGATGCTGGGAACCAAACTCCAGTCCTCTGAAAGAATGCTTGTTAACTTCTGAGCCATCTTCTCTATATTGGAGTATTTTTGTTCCTTTTTTTTTTATTGGAACAGGTTACTATGTATCTCTGACAGGTTTAGAATGTGCTGTGTAGCTAAGGCTAGCCTCAAACTCAAATCCATCTGATTCTGAACTGCTGGGATTAAATGGGTGTACTACCATACCAGGCTCAATTTTTAAGACAGGGTTTCTCTGTAGTCCTGGCTGTCCTGGAACTCACTCTGTAGAACAGGCTGGCCTCTAACTCAGAGATCTGTCTTCTTCCCAAATGCTGGGGCTAAAGATGTGCCCCAGTATGCCCAGCTTCAGAACAACTTTTTTTTTTTTTTTTTTTTCGCAGAGACAGGGTTTCTCTGTGTAGCCTTGGCTGTCCTGGAACTCACTGTAGACCAGGCTGGCCTCGAACTCAGAAATCCGCCTGCCTCTGCCTCCCAAGTGCTGGGATTAAAGGCGTGTGCCACCACCGCCTGACTCAAAGGTAACATCTTTTAAAGGAAAATATTTCCAACTGCTGAAGGGCACTATAGGGCCAGCAAGATAGCTCAGTGGGCAGGCTGGTAGAGTGGATAAGGGCATGTGCCACCAAGCTTGACGCGTTCAATCCCTGGGACAAGGTAGAAGGTGGGGACACTGACCTTTGTAGTCCTATATACGATGCACTAAAAAATTTTAAACGCCAAAAAAAAAAAAATCTTTGTCTTGTTTTCAACTCTTATTTCAGAGCTTTTTGAGATATGGTCTTGAACTGGCTGATCTTGATCTTAATGCTTCTTCCTCAGGAGTGCTAGATTTCAGTCTGTTCTATGTGGTGCCGGGATCAAAGCCCAAACTCTTACTGAAGCGAGCTTCATCCTCAGAACCCCCTTCCAGGGTTCTCTACCAACTTCTAGGTGCAATCAGTGAAGGTTGAGGGACAGCTGTATAAAGATGAGGTTTTTAGCCTGAGGATGGTGTTACACACCTTGCCAGCAGTGGGGATGCAGAGGCAAGTGAATCTCTTTAGGTTGAGGTGAGTTGTGTCTACCCAGCAAGTTCTAGGCTAGCCAAGGCAACATATTGAAACCCTGTCTCAAAAAATGGTATTCTGAACTTTTAGAACTTAATACATACCTTAGAATAATCAGCATCAGAACTCACTTTTTATTACTGCCATTTGCCTTTATTGATGGGCACAAGAGAAAGGATTTAAATTGACTTTTTTCCCCAATAACTTGCCAAAGCCAATTTGATCAAAGCTTTGACAAATATGCTATATGTTAGCATCTCGGCTTCTTTGTGTCAGTTGAGACAGTAAAAAGACGTTTTAAGAAATAGAGCTGGAGGACCCCAGAAAGAACAATAGCAAGGCTTTGAGCTGTGGACCACCAGTTCACATAGGTGTAGTTAGACTGCAGGAGGAAAAAGTCAGCCACCTTCCTCATCCTGGCCGAGTTGTAGAAGCGCCACATGTGGAAAACGTGGTTCTGCACCTTTCGTGTGCTTTCCTGTGGGAAGAAGGAAAGCCACTCTGGCTGCTGGTTGGGTCTCACCTGCCCTGATCTAAGTGACCTATGTCACTCAGGATTCTGAGAAACAGTACTATAGCACTTGCTAATAAATGGTACTTTAAGCCGGGCGGTGGTGGCGCCACGCCTTTAATCCCAGCACTTGGGAGGCAGAGGCAGGCGGATTTCTGAGTTCGAGGCCAGCCTGGTCTACAGAGTGAGTTCCAGGACAGCCAGGACTACACAGAGAAACCCTGTCTCGAAAAAACCAAAAATAAATAAATAAATAAATAAATAAATAAATAAATAAATAAATGGTACTTTGGCTGTATTTGAAAAAAATTGCTGGAGTAATTTTAAAGTTGGGGGGCATGGGTCGGGGCTTGAGATGTACTCCAGTGGTAAAAAGGATTGCCTAGTATCCACAAAACTCCCTGCAGGACCCAGGTTCAAGGCCAAGCACCCATGTCAGACAGCTCACCAGGGTCTGTAACTCCAGTTCCTGCATGTATGTGGTACACATAAATTTATGCTTATTTCTATGCTTAATGCTTATGTAGCACTTGCGGGGTAGAGGCAGGCAGATCTCCTGAGTTCAAGGTCAGCCTAGTCTACAGAGCAAGTTCCAGGACAGCCAGTGATACACAGAGAAAGCCAGAGAAAGCCGGTCTTGAAAAACCCAAAACCAAACAAAATTAAGTAACTTTCTTTTTTTCAACTTTCTTACTTTTTTTTTGTTTGTTTGTTTGTTTTTCGAGACAGGGTTTCTCTGTGTAGCCCAGGCTGTCCTGGAACTCACTCTGTAGACCAGGCTGGCCTCAAACTCAGAAATCTGCCTGCCTCTGCCTCCCAAGTGCTGGGATTAAAGGCGTGCGCCACCACCGCCCGGCAAGGAGAGAGCTCTTAACTGTTGATTCAGCCATTAATCTTTATGATTTTATTGCAAATTTTTTTATAGCAGTTTATTGGCTTTTCCAATAATAAGAATGCTTAAGTGTAAATCAAAGCAGAAGATACTATTTCACACCCACCAGGACAGCTATCATCAACAATAATACTTTAGGATGAATAGAAATTAGAATCTTCATAGCTGCCTCAAGGCCTTATCCACTACAGAAAACTGGCAGGTAGTTCATACAAAACTAAGCAGTTTGAATCATGCCCAGAAATTCCACTTGTAGGTACATGAAAAGAAAACAAAAAAGCTTGTTTGCAGATATTATCACCAGCACTGTGAGAGCCAAGAGGTAGAAACTCAAATGCAGTCAGCTGGTGAGTCACCAACAAAACTGCACTTACTCAGTTAAAAGAAAGGAACCAAGGACCAGCCAGAAGGGGCCAAGCAGACTATGTAAATAGTCTGTGATAGCTTAGGTCTATAATCTTAGCACTCAAGCTGAGGCAAGAGGATTGCTGCAAATTCAAGACTAGTCTGAGCTACAGAGTGTGAGACTGTTTTTTAAAAAATAAAGCCAGGCAGTGGTGATGTATACTTTTAATCCCAGTATTCAGGAGGCTGAGGCAGGTGGATCTCTGTGAGTTTGAGGCCAGCCTTGTCTACAAAGCAAGTTCCAGGACAACCATGGCTACACAGAAAAACTGTCTCAGAAAGAGAGAAAGAAAGAAAGAAAAAGAAAGAAAGAAAAAGGGAGGGAGGGAGGGAGGGAGGGAGGGAGGGAGGGAGGGAGGGAGGGAGGGAGGGAGGGAGAGGAAAGAAAGGAGGGAGAGAGAGAGAGAAAGAAAGAAAACTGGGCATGGTGGTGGGTGCCTTAAATCTCAGCACTCAAGAGGGAAATAGGTGGATCTCTGTGAGTTCAAGGCCAGCCTGGTCTACATAATGAGTTCAGGCCAGCCAAGACTACATAGTAGTCTATAGAGTTTCTTGCGGGGACACTAGATTGTTGTGCTTTAAGTACTAGGGTAGCGGCAGAAATTTGTGAATGTATATTACAAACAGGCAGTAGCCGGGCAGTGGTGGCACATGCCTTTAATCCTAGCACTTGGGAGGCAGAGGCAGGTGGATTTCTGAGTTTGAGGCCAGCCTGGTCTACAGAGTGAGTTCCAGGACAGCCAGGGCTACACAGAGAAACTCTGTCTCAAAAAACAAAAAACAAACAAAAAACAAAAACAAAATACAAACAGGCAGTGGACTAGATGACCTGTTAGCCATTGTTTGCCCAGGTCTTGGTACCAGAGGAGCGCCATGTCATGTTGCATACTGATGAGCTGAAAGGCTCAGCTCTTTCTGCCTATGAGTCCTCCCTCATTCAGGTGACACCCCCAGGAACACCAGTACCATTACCTCGATGGCATCCAGAGTATCGTTCAGCTGTTTCCTTTGACTCTGCTTATGATCCATCCCGGGCCCCTCATAGAAGACTCCGAAGTTCAGATACACTTGTATAGAACTGAAGCGGTTCTGCTCATTTTTCAGACAAAGCTGATAGAAACCTGTCGGAATTCCTAGGTCTCATTACCAGGTCCTCAGTGCCCCACACTGTCTCACACGTTCCCATAGACATAACGGTTCACCAGCTTAGTTTATTTTTTAATTTGTGGCAGGGACTCACTAAGTAGCTAACCCTGGTCTCGAACCCAGAATTCTCACGACGCCTCAGCCTTTGAAAAGCTGGGATGAGGGTCATGCACTGCTACTTTTACTTTATTCTCTGGTGTCAAATTGCTACTACAGCAGCTGTTTATTTAGGAAGTAACAAGCCCATTTTTGATGCAAAGTTCTTACCAGCAACTAAATATTACTCACAACTACATTTTGCTAAATGATAACTCCTATATTAGATACAAAAAAAAAATGTTTTTTTCTTCCAACACTAATTCTGTCTTTTGCTTTGTCTTGAGATAGGGTCTCATTATATAGCTATGAAGACCAGTGTGATGGTCGGAGTGAGAATGACCCCATAGGCTTATATATTTAAATACTTGGTCTCTAGTTGAGAGAACTGTTTTGGGAAGGGTTAGGACATGTGGCCTTGTTAGAGGAGATGTGTCACTGTAGGTGGCAGGGTATCTCTGTTTAAGAGTTCCTGCCTGTCCTGGAACTCACTCTGGAGACCAGGCTGGTCTCAAACTGACAGAGATCCACCTGCCACTCCCTCCCTAGTGCTGGGATTAAAGGCTATTGCCACCACTCCCCAACCCTTATTTCTCAATTTCTATGAAATAAAGGTATGACGATGACTATAGCTTTGGAGATGCATACATACCTGTCTCTTGTGTAGCAAAGTTAATCTGGCCCCGTACGTCCTGGGAAGTGTCAATAAGGAAACCCTGTGGGGTATGTGCCGTGGCAACAATGTGGCGGTCATGTGACATTCCGAGAGTGCGCTGAACCTTCCATCACCATGAAAAAAGAGAGAAAGGTCCCTACTACAGCACTCAAACACCAGCAAGGTGGTAAGACTGATGCTGCATCTCAAGTTTGAGGCCAGTGCCTGGGCTACATGAGACCCTGTCTCCCAGAGAGCCCCCACAATCTAAACAAAAAACAACTGAAGTTACCTCTAACTTTAATATTAAGCTCCTTGGGTGGCATAAGGCCCTTTAGGTGTACTTACCCAGGGGATAGGCACCTTCTAAAAAGAAATAGAATTGTCTGGTTGCATAGACAAGCACTGAGCTGGTTATTCTCCAGGTTGCTAGGATTAACACAAGCAGGAAACCTGACATTGTTCCCACCCCATTAACTCAAGTGATTTCATTTAAAATCTATTATGGGACTCTTACTTTTCTCTCTGTCTGTCTCTCTCTCCTTTCTTGACAGGTTTCTCTGTGTAGTGCTGGCTGTCCTGGAACTCGTAGACCTGGCTGGCCTTGAACTCAGAGATCCCCCTTCCTCTGCCTCCTGAGTTCTGAGACTAAAGATGTGTGCCCCACAATTATGTGACTATTTTAGCAAGTGTTGTCTTTCCTCATATCAGAGGAAAGGTGAAGGTTGCCTCTCCTGAAGGAGCATGGTTTTGTCCATTGGCTTGTAGCTTCCAGTTCTAGACCAACCCATATGTTTTAGCTCCTGTTGCTGGCTATTCTATTCATCCAAGTCTCACCCAGAGTTGCTCTCTGAAGGTCCATTTGATTCACAAGTGGCAGCCACAGTCTCATGGAGAACCAGACCTTGGCTTCATCAAAAGTCTGGCTCACTTTATAAAAGGTATGGTCAGAGGCCTCCACGCACCTCATAGCTGAAGTAGAGGTAACCCATCTGGTCAGCAAATTGCCAGAAACATTCTGTGCCTCCTGGATGGACCACAATGGCAAAGTCATTTCGATCAGCTCCACGGAAGAATGGCTGGTCCTTGGAGCCACGTAGTGGATCTGTCTCCTGGCTCTTAGCAGAGGTCACTAGGCTCAGAACCACCAGCTCAGCCACAAGGAGCAAAGGGAACATGCTGCCTTCTGAGGATTCTTCTACAGGTGAGTTGCTCACAGTCCTGCAGAAAAGAAGTCAGGCAAGCATCCAGCTAATCATTAACCCCACAAGCCAGTTAGGACTGCATTACAGGTGCCATACGCTGCAACCCCCTCTCCCACTGAGTTGGCTCACAGAAGGATTTTGCTTTCATTTCAAGAAGTAGCTTGCCAGATCTAGATAACAGGCAAGAGAAAAGTACTTAAGCAGAAGAGAGCTATCCATCCACCCATCCATCCTTGGAGGTGTTTTCTCAGTTCTCACTTCCTGTAGATTAAACATGTGGTAAGATCATTTGCAGCCATTGTGCATAGTGACAGAAGCTGGCTGAGACAAGGAGGTCTCCTTTATAGCAAATGGTTAAGTGCCACTGACAGTCTTATTCAACACCAGGGCGGCATCTGGCCGGCACATTTCCTGGCCTAGAGCAAAGCAACAGAGCATACATGAATACCAAAGACATTTTTCTCACTGATGGGGTGCAGTGCAGGGTCTCCTATGTAGACCAGACTATTCTTTAAATATTTATTTTATGTATATTGGTGTTTTGTCTGTATGTACATCAGCACACCAGAAGAGGGCATCAGATCCCATGGACTACAGTTATTGAGGGTTGTGAGCTGACGTGTGTGTTCAGTTCCAGTCACCCAGGACCTCCAGAAGAGCAGCCAGTGCTCTTAACCACTGAGCCTCTCTCCAGGCTGGTCTTGAACTCAGAAATCTGGCTGCCTCTGAGTGCTGAGATCAAAGCCATTTGCCACTACACCCAGCTACATAATTTTTTTTGTTTTTTGTTTTTTTTGTTTTTTGTTTCTTGAGACAGGGTTTCTCTGTGTAGCCCTAGCTGTCCTGGAACTCACTCTGTAGACCAGGCTGGCCTCGAACTCAGAAATCCACCTGCCTCTGCCTCCCAAGTGCTGGGACTAAAGGCGTGCGCCACCACCGCCCGGCTCATAAAAATTTTAATGTATGAAGTGCTGGCTACTTTTATGTCAACTTGACACAAGCTAAACTCATCTGAGATGAGGGAGCCTCAATTGCGAAAATGCCTCCATAAGATCAGGCTGCAGGCAAGCCGTAGGGAATTTTCTTAGTGATTCATGGGGAAGGGCCCACTCCATTGTGGGTGGGGCCACTCACAGGCTGCTGGTCCTGGGTTCTAGAAGAAAACAGGTAGAGCAAAGAATGGAGAAAAGGTTTGTAAGCAGCACTCCCTCCACGGCCTCTGCATCAACTCCCTCCTGCAGGTTCCTGCCCTGCTTGAGGTCCTGTCCTGGCTTCCTTCAAAGTTGAGCTGTGATGTGGAAGCATAAACCAAATAAGCCCTTTCCTCCCCAAGTTGTTCTTGGCCCTGGTATTTATCACAGTGATACAAAACCCAGAGTCGGGGTGAATGCGGTGGTCCCCGCCACCGACTCTCTGCTGTCTGGTCAGGAAGCTCTGAAGGTCTCCAAACCCTCTGGAAGATGACGTCGTTGGAACCTTCCACCTCTTCTTTTACTCGTGACTTCTTTGGCACCCAGAGGGAGGGAGAAGCTATTCAAAATCCACTTTAAAACCATTATCTATTCCAGTTCTAAACCTATTCCACATCCCAATCCCTCATCTCCTGCTCATGGCTTCCACGCCCGCTGACTGTGACGGGCACTGGGCACAGCATCTTACCCACGCTTACTTTCACCCTCACAGTACTGTCATCTACTATTAGTGTTGGGGACACACACAGACCTGAGCGGCTCATGGTCCCACAGGAATAGCTGGCATAGCTGGAGTCTTCACGTTCTAAGATGGTTTCTCAAACTGTTAGTTTCTAAATTCTGACTCCTGTAACTTTGTGTGTGTGTGGGGGAGGGGGAGTTAAATATCACAGTGTACCCCAAGATGGCTCAGCATCAGCCCAAGAGGCTAACATTTTTATTTTAGCAAGTCTATGATGGTTTGGGTAATAAATGCTGCTGGCAGTCTCAGGCATTTAATACTTGGCTCCCAGTTGGTGGTACTGTTTGGATAGGTTTATAAAGTACAGCCTTGCTGGAGGAAGCATGCCGATAGGGATGGGTCTCTCCTAGTTTCTCTGTATTTTTTTTTGTTGTTGTTGTTTTGTTTTTTTTTGAGACAGGGTTTCTCTGTATAGCCCTGGCTGTCCTGGAACTCACTCTGTAGACCAGGCTGGCTTCGAAACTCAGAAATCCGCCTGCCTCTGCCTCCCAAGTGCTGGGATCAAAGACGTGCACCATTATGCCCTGCTTTCTCTCTGCTTTGTGCTTGTCAAGATGTGAACATGAGCTATTGCCCCAGCTGCCATGTCTGCTGTTTGCTGTGATACTGTCCTGCCATGATGGATTCCATCCCCTCTAGAATCATAAGCCCAAGTTAACTCAAGTAAGTTGCTTGGGTCATGCTGTTTTACACCAACAGAAAAGAAATTGAGAAAGTCTTTAGGAAACAACTTACAGAGCCGGGCAGTGGTGGCACACACCTTTATGTCAGCACTCGGGAAGCAGAGGCAGGTGGATCTCTATCAGTTCAAGGAAGCTGGTCTACACAGTGAGTTTCAAGACAGTCAGGGCTACATAAAGAAACCCTGTCTTGAAAACCAAGCCAACCAAACCAAATAAACAATAGGGAAGGGCTATCATTTTCCTCAGTTGGTACAGTACTGAAAAGTTGCCATACTATAGCAAATAGGGAGGGAGGGAAGGAGGGTGGGAGAGAGGAGAGAGAGAGAGAGAGAGAGAGAGAGAGAGAGGTATTAAAGCAAACAAAAAACACTAAGCTTATCTATGTTGGCACCTTTAAACCAAGAATTTCCCAGAATTCATCCCACCCCACTGACTCCAAGGACATTGTCTCTGCATCTGGGAGGCCCGGGGCCTCTTGGGAAGTTTTAAAGTCAGAGAATCCAGGACTATCTCATTCCATATCTCCCAGTCAAGTCCCACTGCCAGCACTGTCTTGTCAGGAGCCCTGCATAAACACATGGTAACTAGGGTATTTTGCTTCTTTAATTCATCAGTTTTACCCATCTCCCTGGAATGAGCCTTCTAATAATGGGATTTGGGGTAAGAAAGCAGGACTCTAGTCAGGGCTGCAGGGAGGCCACCATGTTCACAGCTACAAGGCACTGCACGTAGCTGCTCTGGGTCTTACTACCTGTGGCTTCTCGAGGTGGCTGATAAGACAGAGGGAGTATCAAATGCCAGATTCGGCTGACAGGAGCTAAAGCGCACTCTCCACATGTCAATCAAGTTAAAGACAAAACGGAAGCTTCCACACGTCTCTAAGTTTGCCTTTCATTCACACAGCAGACAGAAAGTCAGGATCCTTTAGTCCCTAGATAAAGTGATACCTGGGGCTAAGTGACAAACAGAAGGAAAGTCTGTTAAGCATGTGTGGGCTACATCCAAGGGCAACAAAGTGGCTTTGTACCAACTCAACGGCACGCACAGCAGCCCGAGCTGAATCCACGTTGCACTGCCATGAACCAGCTATAGAAACTTGAGAGAAGCAAGACTTTAATGAAGAATGCTACAAGTAGGAACAATTCATTCTCATATTTAAAAAAAGATTACAGAAAACACTTTACTCAATTTTTTCTTTTGTTTTTGTTTTTGCTAAAAAGACAGTCTGTAGGGTGTCTGAGAGACAGCAAGCACGACACAGTACAAAAGGAGAAGGGTATGTCAGAGTTTGGGGCAAGACACGAACAAAGCAAGACCAGGGAGGTGTGTGGAAAAACTGTATCACAGAGTTAGGCATTATACTCAACAAATGATTTTTAAGCTTTAAAAGTCCAGCATAAGGAAGGGTTCTGAGAAAGGAGTAGGTGGGGGAGGGCAGGGGGGTTAAGCTTATCTACAATCACCATTTAACCAAAAACCACTTGTCTGACCCCATGAGAAGTGAACCTGCCATGTAGCCCAGCACTCGTCAACACGGTGCCGAGGTAGGCAGGTCCAGGGGTGGACACAACTGGCTGAACAGTTTTTTTAAAAGAAATCTGATTCCACAGGGACTGAAAAAATCTCATCTGGGCTCAACACATGGAATTCCTTTGTACTTGAGTCAGAGGCCAAGACTCAACGAGGATTAAATTCATTCCCGATAATGCTCACATTTCTGGTTTTAAGAGGTCATGAGATCATATGTGCTCCTAATGGATTCCATCATTTCTTAGAAGATTTTATGGATTACGAGGGATTCAAATCGAAGCAAACCACTAAAGAGAAACACTAATGATACTCTGGCACTGTACAAGCTGTGTGCCTGCCTGTCGCCTCTGCCATGCCAAGGGTAGACCTGGCTTTGCTTCTTAGCTCCATGATCTCCATCAGCAGTGACAGGAGTGTCCCAGGACCTCCCAGTACAGAAGGAGGTTGCCACAATTCTCATCTCAGTCCAGCTTCTGAAAGAGACATCACAGCATGAGGGACTATTGTCGAGAACCATGTTCTTGTGAGTCCTGTGGCTATGAAAACCTTTTTCAGTTCATGCCAAGTTTTTTCATGGTCCGCCAGCGATCTTTAATCATCACAGCTGTTCGGTTAACAAAGGGGTAACTTTTAGAAATGGCAGCCCAGTTTCCTTCCCCGTATTTCTGCACTCCGTCCTTCACCCACTCGCTTTCTTCTATGGTCCACTTCTGCAAAAGAAAGCCAAACAACTTGTTAAAACATGTTGCCACTTACCTCTTACCCAACATATTGATCAAATCAAACTCAAAAATCCCGAGCATGCCCCGAACCCAATAGCAAGGGTAACAACGAGGTACAAGCTGAGTGTGGCACCACAGCACAGGGCGGCAGAGCAGGTGGATCTCTGTTTCAAGGACAGCCAGAGCTCCATGGAGACACTTTCCAAACTACAGTACAAAGAGCAAACCAACACTGTAGGTCTAAACAGTAGTTATCGATGTTCTGACATATCATTCCTTATTGATAATCATGCTGTGGGGTTGGACAGACAGCTCAGAGGTCAAGAGCACTTGATTTTGGAAAAGACCCTGGTTGGCTTCCTATATTTGCATGGTAGAGCACAACCACCTGTAGACTCTAGCTTAAGGAGATCTCATGTCCTCCTCTGGCTCCCTGGGGCACTGTATACATGTGGTACACAGACATACATGCAGGCAAAACACACAGAAAAAAATCACCCAAAACTGAAAAAAACCAAAACCTCTGAAAGCACTGGAACTTAAAAGTAAGGAAAGAAGTAGGAGGAGCAGGGTGCGGCTCAGTGCACAGTGCTCGCCAGGCAAGTGTGAGCCCTGGGTTTACCTCATGTATCTAAAACCAAAACAACAAAATCCAGAGTTTGAGCCTAGTTGGAACTACCCTGAGAGGTCTTTTTGCCAGGTGCATGGGTAAACTGTGCCTGAGAAGGGGACTTGTTTTACTGATTCTTGTAAAGCTCGCATCAGAAATCACTCTTAAGGGAGGGAGGCAACAGTTAGGAGAGTGCATGGCTGTCTTTCCAGAGGACCTGGTCCCAGCATCCACACGGCAGCTCACAACCACCTCTAGTCTCTCAGACACCAGGCAAGCATGTGGTACACAGACATACCAATTTTGGCTTCCAGCACCAGTACCAGGAGGCTCTCTCTCAGTCATCTGTAATCCAGCTTTGGAGGATCTGACTCTGGTCTGGATGCTATGGGCAGTGCAGTCACATGCGTAAGCCCCCACACATACATAATTCAAAACGAAATCTTAAGTGTAGGCAAAACATCCATACATCAAGTTTTAAATTACCTGCTTCCTTGTTGACTTGTCTTCACTTGGTGCTGTTGGAAACATGAAAAGTATATTCAGTTTAGAGTTTACATGAAGAAAACATAAGAGTATCCCCAAAAACACTTGGTTTAACTTTTGCAAGCAGCTGGGAATGTAGCTCAGTGGCAGACTGACTATCTAGCTTCAAAAGGCTGAGTCTGATTCCCTAGAGCCATAAACAGCAAGCAACGAATTTCATGTTGAAAATAGAAAGAAAGAAAAAAGAAAAAAAAAAGAAAATAGAAAGGATGTCACTGAAGGGTGACCTCTTTCTGTCCTTTGATTTTGGTCACCCGAGGCTCTGAGACCCTGTACAAAGAAAGAAATGCTTTATAAACATGCTGCCATAGATTCTGAGGGGGTTTGCTTTTTTGTCTTATTTCAGACAGGGTTTCTCTGTGTAGCTTGGCTGTCCTAGAACTCACTCTGTAGACCAGGCTGGCCTCAAACTCCTTGCCTCCTGGGTGCTGGGATTAAAGGCGTGTGCCACCTCTACCTGATTCCAATAAATCAAGATTAATGACAAGACTTCAAGCTCTTTACCAAAACTATTATTTTCTAAAGTCATTGAGGAACTATCACATATAAGTTTAGTATACAGCTCAGTGGTAGTGTGTCTGTCTAATATGCACAAGGGGCTAAATTCAATGGCCAAATCTCAAAATAAAAATTTAGGGCTGGAGAGATAGCTCATATTTCAGAGACATCTCAAGTTTGGTTTGCAGTCCCTGCATCAAGTAGCTCTCAATCATTTGTAACACCAACCCTGAGCGATCTGACAGCTTCTTCTGTATTTCATCAGCACTGAGGTCACATGCACAAGTCTACACACACACACACACACACACACACACACACACAATTCTGATTTACAACCTGTTGATAACTACTGTTCAGAAACAATCACTTTACTGTTTTCTGTTAAGAATTTAAAACCCTTAGGGGCTGGTGAGATGGCTCAGTGGCTGGTGAGATAGTTCCATGGGTAAAAACACACCTGACCAAGTCTGATGACCTGAGTTCAATCCCCAGGATCCACTTGGCAGAAGAAAACTAGTTCCCTAATTTGTCCTCTGACCTCCACACACAATCCATGGCATTTTTTTTCCTGTTTTTCTGAGACAGGGTCTCAATATGAAGTCTTGGCTGGCCTGAACTCAGAGAGAACTTCCTGCTCTTGTCACAGGAATGCTCAGATAAAGGCATATGTCACCAGGCCCAGTCTTGATGAAGTATTTAAAAACTTTTTTTTTTATTACAATAGATATATTTGCATTTTCTAAGCACATGTGTGTGCACACTCAATCAAGGCTGGTGTGTGAGAGAGCTGGTACTCTACTTCCATTATGTGGCTCCTGAAGACTCAACTTGGGTCTACTAGCTTGGCAGCTGACCCTCTTGGAGGATACTTCTTAAGGACAAATCCTTTGGAATTTGGGAATTATTGTTGCCATTACAAGTCTTTACAACCCTTCAAATGAAGATTTAGCTCTTATCTATTTCTATAAGAATGTACAATATGAGTTGGGCAGTGGTGGTGCATGCTGTTAGTCTCAGCACTCGGGAGGCAAAGGCAGGTGGATCCCCATAAGTTTGGGTCCAGCCCCGTCTACAGATTGAGTTCCAGGACAGCCAGGGCTACACACAGAAACCCTGTCTCGAAAAAAAAGCAAAACCAGGGCCTGGAGAGATGGCTCAGAGGTTAAGAGCACTGGCTGTTCTTCCAGAGGTCCTGAGTTCAATTCCTAGCAACCATATGATGGCTCACAACTATTTGTAATGGGATCCAATGCCCTCTTCTGGTCTGCAGGCATACATGAGATCAAAAATAAAGATGTTTGAATTCTAAAAAAAAAAAAAAAAAAAAAAACCACCAACCAACCAACCCAAAAACCCAAAACCAAAAACCCAAAACCAAAAACCCAAAACCAAACCCAAACCAAACACAACAAACAAGAATGCAGACTATGCAGAAAAGTAAATGTCCTGTCCTGTCCACGCATGCACAGAAACTGGTAAGAGAACATTTTCCCACTGGGATGGGGATGTAGCACAGCACACACACAAGAGTTTTTATTTAAAAAAATACAGGGTCCTGGGAGACGGCTCAGCAGGAAAAGGCACCACTGCCAAATGTAATGACCTGGATTTGATCCCTGGGACCTAGGTGGCGAGAGAGCCCTGCAAGTCGCTCTGACTCCTCCATGCACACATGCTACCTCCACACCCTGAACAATAAACAGACAAACAAACACATAAATAAATGCAATTATTATTTTTTTTAAATATAAGAGCACTCAAGAGACAGAGCCAGGTGAGCTCAAGGCCAGCCTGATTTTTATAGTTTCAGGCCAACCAGGGCTACGTACTGAGAGGCCCTATTTCCAAAACAAATAAACAAAAAGGAGAAACTAGGTGTGATTGTGGATGCTTCCAATCCCAGAGGCTCAGAAGTTCAAGGTCAGACTGGGACTATATGAAACCCTGTCTCACCACCAAGAAAACAAAAAGGACCAACACCTGGAAGGCTGAGACATGAAGATCCTAAAATTAAGACCAGCCTGGGCTAACAAGACCCTGTTTTTAAACAAAAACAAACAATCTGATTCCAAATGAAATCAGGTAGAGTCCCTGTCTAACTAGGAGGCAGAGTCTTCTGCAACACGAACCTGACAGTCAACATGTATCACACTTCAGCAAACATCTGCAAGAGGGCAGAAAGAACCTGGGGCTTACCTTGAACTTCAAACAGCTGGTCCTCTTCCGTCCAAACTTCCTTTTCTTCAAGCCCGTTAGGGCTGTTCCACTTGTCTTTGGATGCTCTAGGGGAAAACACTGCCAGTGAGCCAGGAAGCACTCCACAACCCCTCCCCATGGAACTCAGCTCACTTTCAGAACATACTTGGGCTTCACCACACAATGCTGCTCACATTCATGGTCATTTGTCCAGGCATCTCCATACATGGACATGTCCCAGCATGCAGGGCCAAGTGTCAAGTCCAACACCACACAGCCATCTCCCTCAAAACTGCTTTAATTTTCTCATTTGTTTAGTTCTTCATTTTGTTTTTAGATAGGGTGGTACTCTGAGCTCTCAATCCTCCTGCCTCACCCTTCTGAGTGCTGGGATCCTCAACAGGTACTCATCAACACAGCCAGTCTTTTGCGCTCCTGTATTTACACTGACTTTGGTACCCTCCTTACTCCTGGAGTTAAGCTCAAGATAACTTTCGTCAGTATTACACTAGCCTGTTCTCCCCACTAAGGCGATATCACAAAAATGTGTCGATTAGGCACAGTGGCCCATACCTGTAAGAGTACTTGGGAGACTATGATGGGAAAATCACAAGTTCAAAGCTGGGCTGAAATACATACGCTTGACTATTTAAACAACAAAACCAGCACACTCCTCCTCTATGGTCTATGAAGCCAGGCCATTTCCTACACCTTGCCTACACCACATGCTACACCTACAGCAGTGGTTCTCAACCTTCCCAATGCCGAGACTCATGTTGTGGTGATCCCAACCATAACATTTTCGTTGCTACTTCATGACTGTAATTTTGCTACTGTTATGAATTGTGAGTGTCTGATGAGCCCTGTGAAAGGGTCGTTCAACACCCCCACCCCCAAGAGTTGAGACCCACAGGTTGAGAACTGCTGACCTACAGCAACCCAGGCTGCTTTGCTCCTGTGAGTTATTACCCCCGACGAGAAGTCTCTTCCTGGCTCAGGAAACGTATGGGTCTTTCAATACCATACAAATCAATCTTTCTCCTTGTGGCAGGGTTCAGCTGCTCAGACTGGCCATGAATGTGCTACATCACAAAGATCTTAACTTGCCAAGCTTCTAACCTCCACCAAGGGCTCTAACACGGGGCCTTTTATGACAAAGGACCAAACCAAGGGCTCCATGCATGCCAGACACTCTATACCCCAGATGAGCTATACCCCCAGCCTAAAGCTACTGACCCCAACAGAGAAAGCCTCTGCTCCTTCCTATCTGTCAGTGTGAGGCCACACAGGGCTAGTTACACCATGGCTTAAAATAACAAAGCTAGTCAAGACAAGTCCCCCCACCCCCGATTCCTCTTTTGTAGTTTCCTAATTATCAAACCAAGTAGCTGAGACAAATGGTAGACAATGTGTACCGTGCTTAATTTGGGTTAAATCTTGAGAATAATTTACTTGAAACAAAATGACAGACATTTACAAGCCTCTTTCTTTTCAGTTTTACTGTGGATCACTATTTACAGACAGACAGGTAACAGGTTATTAAGTTCTCTACTTTTCCAGCCCTCACAGGAAGTCAGCTTGAGCCTTGGTTCCCTGCCAGCCTCCACTAACTGGAGCTGCTGTTCTGCCCTCTCTGCAGACTTCAAAGACTGGTTGTTAGGAACCTGGTCTCCAGCTCTCAGCACTGTCTGTTGTACAGCTGTTTCAGTAGGGATTGCCTGGAGCCTCTGCACCCGTGTAACATGCCCTGTTCACTGCAGCTGTCCACTTCTCCCATGTGGAAGGGACTGAGAATCGAGTCCTAGATGTCAGGTGGCTGTGTGGCCCAGGGCAAGTCAGGCCATTTCTGGATCCTTATGTTCCTCACTAAGTTTCATGAACAGTGGTCTAGCAGGGACTTGTGAACTAGCCTGTGGCTGCTGGGTTTTGTTCTTGAGGCTTTGGTCCCTCTCCTCTTCCAAATGAATAAACCTTAACTCTCCATTGGCCTACATACATGTGGGGGATGTCAACCCTTAAATATAAGAATTCCTTTTACATGATCAATAAACTCCAAGCAAATATCTACCATGTACAAGGTGCTTTGGGGGTAGAAAAAAATCTAGGTGTTATGGCCTTGCCTTTCAGGCAGTTTCTCCTACCTGCCTTTCCCTGAGTCTTTCTGCTCCTGGTTCCCCCAAGCTTCCCCTGCTTCCCTGCAGCTGTCACCATCGTCCCATCCCCACCTCTGTGATGCCTCACAGGCCCGGGAACATGAAGTCTGTAACTGTGACCCTCAGTTTAAGAAGCTGCCTGTCAGACTCTAATGCCCTCAAGATCCGGCTGCTCCCTGCACTGCACTCTCAACACTCATGGACACCATGGTTTCCATGGCCACGTCCAGGCAGCAGCACTGCCAGACTGCTCTCCACAATCCACCTGCTGCCTTCCTGCTCTCTCAAGGCCAGCCCCGCATGTGTTCCACAGGATGTGATCCACCCAAGACTCGTATAAGCAGGCTCGGGAACTGCCCCCAAGCTCCCAGGGGCCCTCACACTTCCTCACGATAGACTCATGGGACAGTGTCTGTCAGTACGCCTTGTTTCCCAGCCAGAGTACCACAGCAGCCATGGACATGTCCTACCTGCTGAATGTGGCTATGACATGACAACACTGGGTATGCCTGCAACCTTCACAGACTCCTACCTACAATCCTACTGGCATCCTGCATGCATGTTTCTTCATCTGCTCATGGGGGGCAGTGTCTACATCTCACAGGGGTTTTGTGAGGTATAAATGGGTCACATATCAAGCAAGGACAAAGTGTGAAGAGCTGCCAGTGACTTGTTTCTGAATGTAAGAGTACATACAGCCCAAGGAAACCATGTTATCACATGCCATGGCCTTTCACAGTACAGGTCAGAACAGGGTCTCCAAACAATCACAATAGACAACAGTGTGTAGATGGCAATGGCCTTGGGAGATCAGTGTGCCAGAGGACTTACAGCAGGCACAGCTACACCAGAGTTCATGGAGCAGGGAGTTTCAGAAGAGAAACTGGTGTGTGTGGCTTCAGCTGCTGTGTCAACATCATGCAGCTTAAGACCCCAAACACCCACGTTTGCTACTTTCAGCTATGTGACATCTGGTAAGCTAGTAACTTTTCTGAGCTTTCCTCATCTACACAATAGGGCTAACACCATCTCATGGAGTGAGCACAGCAGATTCCATAAGCTAACATATGGAAGTGCTTGAGCCCAGAAAACACTTAAGTTCCTCTCCCTTGGAAGCAGCAGTGGAGTTCTGATAGGCGACAATGGAGGGATGACAGCCCACTGTGGGAATGAGAGTGAATGTACAGCAGGAGAAACAGCATGTTCAGGGAGCACAAGCAAACCAGTGCCTAGAGGGTGGGTCCACACAGGCACGAAGGGCAGCGAGACTAAAAACCTGGGCTGGGAGTCACGATGGTGATAAAATTAATACAGTTAACATATTCTAACCAGTGACCTACAGCAGTGAGCAGAACATGGAAGATTAGGAAACCTTTGCTGAATTTGCTGAGTCTCAAGTGCTCATGAAAGGTATAAAACTAAGTACTCACTGGTCTTTCATAATATATCAAGGCCCAACTAAATAAATAAGGCCCAACTCAGACAAGTTTCACAAGACTGGTATTTCATCATCGAGGCACTTAGATCAACAGGCAGAAAGCTCAGAAGCTCTCCCTTCCTACTCATGCCCTAGGGCAAGGCCCTGCAGGCTACAGCAGGCTCAGGAGCTGGCAGGGACCACCTGCCACACACACTGTCACTCCCTGCTCCAGTCTCTCTCATTCTAGCAGTCTGAGTAGCCTTGGAGGAGTAGCATAGCTGAAGATTATTTCATTCATGGAAGTAAAACCAGGCCCAACCAGGACCGCCAACCAGCCCCCAAACTGCTACAAAGAAGGTCTTCATACTTGGGATTCTTCTCCTCTGTGTGGGGTTGGTTGAGAGCTCTGGGCTTGGATGGTGATGCTGACATTGCCTCCTGGGAGGAGTTGAGGCCTGGGCTGGGCTCAGTGCTCTGGCTGTCCTCCTCCAACACCAACCTGCTTATTGTCATGCGACTGTTCCTGGCTGCCGGTCTGAGCCTCCCTCACCCTCAGCAGGAGCTGAGCTTTCACTTTCATCTTTCCTGGGTCTCTTGTTTTTGGGTTGGTGATGATGGGGATGCTAGATTAGGAAGTACCAGATCTTTCTGGTCCAGTTTTTGCAAAAGCCGCCTCTGAGTCTTGTGCAGTAGACAGAGCTTTGAAAGCTGCCTTCAGAGTCCTGACTCCGATGGTGATTGGAGGGGTCCGAGGCTGTCTGCAAATAAAGCACACACAAGACAGTCAGTCTCCCAGGTGGAAACACTCTTAAGGAGGCAGGACTTTTGTAAAATATAAGGCCTCAAACAGAGGGCTCCTCAAGACTGTCCATCAAAATAAGAACAAGCCAATACAGAAAACATGGGGAAGACAGGCTGCTTCCTTTTTTTTTTTTTTTTTTTTTTTGGTTTTTCGAGACAGGGTTTCTCTGTGTAGCCCTGGCTGTCCTGGAACTCACTCTGTAGACCAGGCTGGCCTCGAACTCAGAAATCCGCCTGCCTCTGCCTCCCAAGTGCTGGGATTAAAGGCGTGCGCCACCACCGCCCGGCCAGGCTGCTTCCTTTAGACAGCTCTTGTTTATAAAGCCCTTCACTTAATGAGCACAAATCTAAGTTGTATCAAGTTTAAATTCCAAACAGGAGAACCTTGCAGGAACCATGGTCACCCCAGTCTGTGTGCTGTCAGCCCGTTTAGTTTATAAGATCAAAGCAATGTTTTCCATCATGTAAGAGCTCTGGGCAGCACCATGCCAACCTCACATCTACCTGGGCAACCAACTGACAGCGCTACAGTCTCACCGTGAATCTCCACTCCTTGCCATCCCGGTCCAGCCCTTGTATGAGAAGGAACGGGTGGTATATCCACAGTACATTTAGAAGTAGTATCTTGAGAAAGTGGTGGGCCATGTGGTCTGGAAGCAATATGACCAAGTTTTACAAATATTTTATTGATTCCTGGGAACAACTAGTGAGTTTACAGTAAAATCTGTCAGGAAAGGGCAAACTGGCAGCCTGAAGGCCAACCTCCACTGATAAGTGTGCCATACTGTCTAACACATGCAAAGTTGTTGTTTAAAACCAACATTCAAAAGTTGGGAAATCTAGCTCTGAGGTTCAGAGTGTTTGCTGCTCTTGCAGAGGACCAGATTCAGTTCCCAGCACTGACGTCAGGTGGCGCTCACCGTCAGCCATGTGTAGCCCAGCTCCAGCTATTCAGATCACTCTCCTGGATCCCACAGGAACCCACATGCACCATGCACACACATGCCACAATCAAAATAAAAACCCTGTCTAGCTGGGCGGTGGTGGCGCACGCCTTTAATCCCAGCACTTGGGAGGCAGAGGCTGGCGGATTTCTGAGTTTCAGGTCAGCCTGGTCTACAGAGTGAGTTCCAGGACAGCCCGGGCTACACAGAGAAACCCTGTCTCGAAAAAAAACAAAAAAAAAAAAAAAAAAACCAAAACCAAAAAAAAAAAAAAAACCCTGTCTAAAACTTGAGAACTCCAACCATAAAAAAAGGACACTCAGACA